>JAABOM020072469.1:0-82840 GCA_011800125.2 Solanum clarkiae | reverse complement strand
CATAAACCAATCCAGAAAGGGGTTGATTAGAAAATTATGATAACTCATTGATTCATCTGGTATATAAATATATAATTTGTTTCTAAGTTTACTAGATCAAAATTTTATTAATTTTAACTTATATAAACCGACGATTTTAACCTTCCACATATGAGCTAAATTTTTCCATACACATAATCGTCTACTATATAAGATATGAACACACATGTAAACATAATGACGTATTAAATAAACATTTTTATTATAATAAATAAAATAATGTACCAAGTCTTTACAACGGATTAAAATAATATACTATAATACAACTACACGGTTAATAGTATATCCCAACACTTTCGTCTTTTATACAGTATCACTATATTGCGTTCTTTTATCTATTCCATTTTAAGAAAAGTAACAATTAGATTTGCAAATATATGAATTATTTAAATTAAATTATTTAATTAGTGTTTAAACAAAATAGATTATAAAAAAGATTTTTTAAAAATAAAATAAAATAAAAGACTTTAACAAAAAATTTTATAGTTTAAAATTGAGTGGTGTGAAGAAATAAAAGTATCATAAAATAAAATGGTGTGTGACCTTTGAAAAAAAACATAACGAATATGAAATTATAAGATAATTAGTTCATACACAATTAAGTAAATAAATTTATTAGATTGATTTTTCATATACTTATATCTTAATACATATTTTATTATCATTAGAAAATTTTTAGAATGAATATAGATTATGCACGTAATTATTTTTTCATAGTTGTTAAAATATATTGTATATACTCAATTTTGTTTTTTATTATTTATAACTAACATTATATTTATTTTTTGTAAACAAATAATACAAAGGAGAGGGTGGGAAGAGGAGGCGGGAGAGCTTCAAATTAATTTTGAAAATTATAATGAAGTGGTAAGAAATTACAAATATTACTGTTCAGAAATTTTAAATTGAAAAGATGTAAATAATAAAATAAAAACTAAATTTTTTTTAAAATTTAAGACTAAGCAAAATAAATAGATTTTCTTTTTATAGATATAAGAGCACTTGATAAATTATACTAAGTTGAGTGATAAGTAATAAAAAATAATAAAATAATATAATAATAATAACAGTGAATAATATAATAAAGATTAATATGAAATATAAATGTTATTGATAATTATATGATTTATTGTTTGTATTCATATTCATATAAAATTGGTTATGGAGTTTGAGAGGGTGATTCGGGGTTAATGGAGTGCATTTCACTACGAATAGTATGATAGTTGAACTTTTTTCTAAGATAATATTATTTAATATGCTCAAATATAACACCACAATCTAAAATATTTAAAAATAATATTTTAATACTATCTGCACATTGCGTAGGTATGGATACTAGTAGGATACTAGATAGAATAAATAATAGTCAAGACATATGAGACGAAAAAGATGAGGCAATGAGTGTGCCTGGGACAAACAAGTCTACCATCTACTAGCAAGAAAGATAGACTATAAAGTTACTCAGTAAAGAACAAGTAGCAAAGAAACATTGAGAGTCTATAAGCGACCTAACAATCTAGGACCTAATCTAATTCAACCTAGAAGCATTACATAATCAATCAAAGAAGGAGCAAGTCACTAACTTACAGTCCAATAACTCAAGTACAAATACAATCAAACAATAACTAGCCGACATCCTATACTACCAGTGGTACAATCAACAAGCAAAATCCTAACAGACATTCCATACTACAGTGGTCTAAACAAAAAATAATATACTGAAAATAGAAATATATGTGAAGAGAAGATATGTGCATTAAACCTCACCACAGTGTGTATCCAAAAGTGCATATGATCTATCCGAGCCCAGCCAGAAAGGTAGGACCCATGCGACACTTGTAGCCGGTAAAATGGTACTCACGATGTGAAAGTCCCACAAATGTGTGGGTTACCCATATGCACTGCCTTGGCTGAACAAAATCTTATCATTATCATAATCTTCATTGGTGATATTGGAGGAATAACATTAGCCATATCAATGCAAAAAGGGCATTGACGTACAAGCTAGCCAAATCACAAATAATTGAGGTTATCCTAGATGTCCTCATAGTCTGAAGTATAAGAGAACACATCCTTGATGCCTCAGAAGTATCAAAATCTGGTGGTGTGACTCTCACTAAAAAAATAGTTTAAACCAATTTCACATCAATAGTATGAAAATGTTTCTCTCACTCTCTCCTTGCATAAATGATGAACTAATGTATAAATCGGGGGTCATACCACAAAATCAGTACTAATGAGCCACCAATGCAATACATGATATCCTAGTATCCAAAGCAGACATGCATGACTAGGAAAATAACCCCTACTTATAAAAATGCTAAGGCTGAGAGAACTAACCTGTGATTCAGCTGCTCCTCGAATATAGCCTTGAGCCCAACAATATGGAGTAGCTATAACCCACTAAAATATCTCTGCAACTAAGTGACCATCTGAATAATCACCGGCAACTAAAGGTCAAATAGGGAGAGATAATATTCTAGGATTGTCGTCTCATTCAAAATAAAAAATCCCCAATCAACAACAAAGCAAAAATACATCATCCCTATGGCTAAATCAAGTCACATAAAAATCAAGCCCAAGACCAAATATATTCTATATGAAATAAGCCCTATAGGATGTCAGGCGCCTAGCTATAAGGACAATAGAGTTCACATTAAAGCGACTAAAGGTTCAAAACATAGTCTAAGGTCACATGCATGCTCCTAAAAAGGATATTCACACTAAACCATACCTCAAACAAGGCCATAACCTAAACTAGGGACTTCGGGGGTCAATAATACACTTCATGATATTTATCTGTGCTTGAATTATCTCCTAATGGCTCCTCACTATTAAAATATTATTCACCTCATCAATAAAAATGTTTTGACACCAAAATCATAATTTTAATTAGATCCAGACCCAAAATCAGGTCTAAAATGAGATTATGGGACCTGCGATGGAAATCCAAAAATTGACTATGTAAAATGGTTTTAAACACATAACTTATCTTGTAAATAAAACTTGGGGCACAATTTGATGCTCAGAAATAGGAGAACATAGACTCATGCATTTAATTCGACACTAAAGGAGAGAACAAGAAGAAGAGTAGTCCCTTTTAAGTAGAAATTTACCTTGAAAAAGCACTCCCCAATGATCTTAAATAACTCAACAATGTTGTTGTGACCATACGAACCCCAAAACACTTTGAATCTCCTCAAGTGGAGGTCTATAGCTCCAGAATATACAAATAAAGAAGGAGGGTCGTGCTGGTGAATATGCCTTTATTAAAAGGTCAATGAAAGTACTCACTATAACAACAAAGCTCGTTCTTGCAGCCCAGACCCAGCCAAGGCACCACAAACATTGTGGGGTCCCCCCACAAACATAAAGAACAAGTGGCTAACCTTCTAGATCATAGCCCTAGGCAACACGATCGAGGAGGTCTGGCCAATTGAACTTCATGCATGGCCCCTGAGGATTGCAAATGCATAGGTCATTTTGATGTGAAATATTTGCTACATCAGTAATTTTGACCTTGTCTAAATTTCTGATTGATTGCTCGAGATTCATTTAGAACTCCTTGTATGCAAACAAACTATGTTGTCTTATCAAATTCAACATTTTGAAATCAGTGGCATAGTCAAAATTGTAAACAGTGGTCATTTTGACAAAGAATAGGTCTCACACCTAAGCACCATATTAAACAAAAATCCACCAGAGGGCTCTAAAAGATACCAAAAGCCTCGTGACATGCACAAGAGGTTATTCTTCAATAAATTCCACTTTTGAAGGTAACCATGTTGATGAATTCTCATCCAGGGATTATTACAATGTTTAATAGGGTCAAACTTAGGCCAAAACACATAATGGAACAAACTCGCACCGATAACCTCAAAAGTCAAGCCAACCACACTCCTGCCCAAAATCACCATTCTAGAGCTCATGGAACTGCTAGAATTCTATTCTGAGGTAGTCTTCCTTGTGTTTTGGCCAAAATCAACTATTCAAACTCTAAGTGCTCTAATAATAGAAACTAGCACAAAAATCAAAAGAATGACCAAGCGGCTATACTGTCAATATTGGCAAGTAATAAATAACATAGGATTGCTACAAAAATGCTCTAAGTACTGAAAAGATTGGGAAATTGTCACGACCCAAGCCTAGGGCCTTGACGTGACACGACGAATGGGAACCCGAAGGGACTCCAAACAAGCCTCTTAGAATATCATACACACATCCTTGGTTGCAAAAGCAGAATAACCAATAACAAGAGATATAAGTGAGGAATTGGGACTAAGGAAAGTCTTGATATTTATATAGCATAAAAGAGTCAAAGCTCAAAGCAGAAGTATATTAATTGTTCCAACAACACCTACACATAGATCGGAGCGGGGGGCAAGATACTCCGGGCTTACCCTTAGAGTATCAATATAAAGAAATAACAAAAAGGCAAGAGTAACATAGATAGCATCATCAGACTTGAGGACTCTCCAAAATGTATCTCCAAAGCACTGAACTAGTTGTGTGTAGGATGATCGAGAGGTGCTATGGTTCCCACATGATAACGTCATGTAGGCATAGAGGATGCATTAGTACATTTGTATGTACTAAGTATGTATGATGCAATACAACAAGACATAGGCAACATAGTCCAAATACGTAATCATAAGCAATAAATAAGTATAATATCAATAAGGCATGTATGAGCAGTGCTTGAGGTAAAACATACTTGTAAATTATATAACTTGCAAATATAGATTACAATTGTTGGAAGAGACCATAATCATAGACCAAACAAGCTATTACTTGGAATTCAAGACATGTCACCCCCTTGGAAAGTGATTGAGGTATCTACCCCTTGACATGGAAGTACAGGCATGTCACCCTCTGACAAAATGGTCAAGGTATCTACCTCTCAACATGGTAGTACGGGCATGTCACCCCTTAATAAGGTAGTCATGGTATCCACCCCTTAGCATGGTAGTACGGGCATGTCACACCCGATAAGGTGGTTAAGGTATCTATCCCTCAACATAGTATTACGGGCATGTTATCCTCCGATAAGGTTGTTGAGGCATGTCAGCCCCCAACAAGGTGTGGTCAACTTGTAACACCATAGATACTTTTCATAAATTTAACGCGTACATACAATCTCTTAATCATCGTAAAGTCCCTTGATTCATAAACCAAGTAATAGATCATCAATATCTTGAGATATTTTATCAAACACTTGGAGGGTGTGTAATGCTAGTTCAACATCATGCAATTGAAGAGTGAAGTAATATGAGAAAACTCAGTGTAAATCAACCAATCAACACGTAGTAAAACCCTCATGTAAGATACCTTGAAATCCATCATCAAGTCTCATAATAGATCATAGGTTCATAGCTCAAAACATGCTTAAATAATCAACATTTTATGAAACCCCAACGTAGTTTCTAATCAGAATTCATAATAAGAGATAGTCATAGATAATCCAACTTGAAAACACTAAATTTTCATAAAAAAGGAAGGTTGGATACCGTGGGTAAAAGGACCTGATGGTTGAAACCCATATGCCTCAAACTTGGATTTTCTAGATGTATTCTTGAAGGAGACTTGAAGCTTCAATAGAGTTCTTGAGATCTGGAATGAAGCTTGGGACACTTGAATTTAGATGAAATATTTGGTTAAGTGTTAGAGAGGGTTTAGAGAGGGTTTTGAGTGATGTAGGTTGAAAAATGGCTAAGTATAAGTGTTTTTACGCATAAGTGGGCATGGGGCTATGACCCCAAGGCTCAAGGGCTGAAATAGAATTGCAGGGAAAAATTAACAGGGGCGCGTTGTGTCAAGGGTGTGGATTGCAACCGGAAATCGAAATTTTTGAAAAATTATTTTTCGCTACGCTTTCTCTAAAATCAGGGTTATACCCATTTCTCACTCAATTTTGCCCTCTGATCACAAATATGATGTCGAATTTTTGATATCACGCATGAATTTTGAGATATATTGAAATTACGATTATGAGCATTTTCGAGGCACATTTCTGCGCATTTTGGGGAGTTTATAAAGTAGGAAATATAACTTGGAGGGTCACTACAACATTCACTACTAAAAAGACTTTCATCCATGAAATTCAAGGGCAATCGCAACGTGGAAGCACAAAAAGATGAGGATGCTAGGCCCTCATGCTCTGCCTGACCCTATGATACCCTCACAAAGTGAACAAGACTACAATAGAACTCCAACCTAAAAGAAAATGTCATGCTTACTTCAGAAACTCCAAAAGATCTTCTAATTCCTTTCTTAACATCAATTCGTAGCCGAAATTACTAGAATCAGTCAAGAAAACCAAAATCACACCGAAACCACCAAATTTGAATAAATGTAGAACCAATTAGAAGCAAACATATAATATGAACTATAGTACCTATGACAACCTCAAAATCCAACATCCTTAGCTATTAGGAGAATTCCTATCTATCCTTAGCTATCTTAACATTTCCAACATAGCCTGAATCTCATCTACCAAACTCTACAATACTAGCTTTGGGAGATTTACATACCATTAGAATAACAAAGAAGAATAACAGTCTAAGTAACATATCTTGTCTACTGAAACAACCGAAATTCATACTTAGCTCTCAAACCTAACAACCTCAAGCTGAAGTACCACCATCTGAACTAATCATTTTAATCCAAGGAAGCACTAAGTTGATAGGGAACAAAGACAAAGTCAAGAAATCGATAATAACCCAACAATAACATTTCCACTCAACTAACACTGTTTTCCACCAAACATGATACAACAAACTTTTGCAGCACCATCACAAGCTCAGAGATTCCAGAAGTTTTTTGGAACCCTTTCTACATATATATATCCTCTAAGCAAAAACTCACTTTTTAACCAAATCCAACATTCCAACTCACCAACCACACCTTTGAAAACTACCGCCTTAATCATAAAGCATTAACCATAATATTATCAGGGCACACCAAAGAACGACACCTTCAAATCCTAGTTAGCCATAAAACAATTGCCAAGACGCTCAAAAGAAAAGAGTGTAGGAAGATTGCATAAATGATTCATAACACCATAGTCTAAGAATGACCATGACAAAGGAAAGAAATGACCAATAAGAACTACTCTGATCTAAATACTACCCAACACACACTGTTAAAAATAATCACTAGTTCTAAATCCCAGACCTAGAGGAACATCATGAAATTACGGCAACTTCTAAGACGATTAGGTCCAATTACAACTCCAGATTCACACCTAATAGCATACCCTTCTCTTAGTAGCAACCTCACATTAGCTAACAGGAGAATAATAGTGATAAAGGTAATTGCCTAAACTAAGTGAAATAGGAAAATTAGAATGACAAACCACTAGGGAAAGTGAACCAAGAACAAGCAACAAAGTACTATTCTATCACTATATCATAAAACCTACATCAAAATGATCTACTACTAAAAGAATCACCTATAATATCAAAACACATACATCTAATGTAAGTAATGCTAATATCACAATCACAAGGTAAATTTCTCAAGTTAGCTAAGATTGATGGGCATGAAGATACCAACATCTACAAAATATAAACACAGAAGGTCTTAGAAATGAATTAACACAAATACAATCAATACTTGGAGCCTCATCCTCTGTCTGGATTGCATAAGTATAAGAGAAATCATAACCAATCTCAGCCTGAGTACCTGAGCTATCTCTAACAACACTGTAAGCACCATCTCTAATTTGATGCAACATGAACCCACACGACTAATCTAGCTAAAAAAATTGTCCTAAGGTCCTATGCTAAGGATGCTTTCTAGATTGAAGACCCATCTTTCTACACGTACAACAAGGTCCTATAATTCTAGTCAAAGGAGTAGAAAAAGTCTACGTTATCTAAAGGTCAGACCCTCATCTGTGCAACTCTCTTGACTGGTGATCAAGTTCATCAGAATCATAATAAACTTGAGAAAAATGATCCATAAGAATACAACTACGATATCTAGACATTGTACCTAAACTACCCTGACCTGAGGTGGCCTATGCTGCATCCTTCTCTCTCTGTCCTGTAATATAAGAAGAACTCTATATAGAGACACCTTGCTGAAATGTAAAAACCCACAATTTAGGAGCCCAGAGTGCAGAAAAGTTGGCCTAAAAATATGTCATGATTCGGGCCTAGGGCCTATCTATGACAGGACAAATGTGACACCCGAAATCATCCCATCTAAGCTCGTGTTCATATCATAAGCATTAATAAAATAAAATAAGAATATATTAGAGAAAAGTAGCAAGCGGAAATGTATATAAGTAAGTGTGTAAGTACATCATATTCATTTATCCATTTCATGCCTCTACATCAAGATCTTGGTAGGGTCTAACACAAAGCTCACTAGCTCAACCTCAAGATATATGCCAAAAGTAAAGAAAGTACTAAAATCTCAGCATAAAAGGAAATCATCATATGGCTTGTTCCCAAAGTATAGGAACTCACCAATCTTCTTTTCAAGCTCTAGGAGTCCAAATGTTAGCCTCAATATGGAACGATCTCCTCGTTGTCTATCCCTACATGGTTAGATCATGTAAGAAAGAAATATTTATTGTTACATAAAATATACTAAGTATATAGGTATGTCATGAATCAAAGGACATCACAATGATAACAATATGTATATTTATGACAAAGAATAAGGACACAATATGCAACAACATGCTATTTAAAAATCGTGAGAAGAAGCATCATCAAATTATTCATAACCTTATCTTACCTATGTGGGAATGAGACAATAACTGACATTCATAAGACCATGCAGACTATTATATAGAATCTCGATGTTCACTCTACATCGAGCTAAGAGGAGTTTACTTTGTCAAGGTAAACTCTATCCTCACCCTACAATCTCTATCCTAGCATGGTGAGAATAATCATTTCACCTCATTCCTTAGGCTCTATCCTAGCATGGTGAGTGTCCATTACTTAAGTTAATTGGATCCATTATCACAACCTTAAGGCATAAAACATGCACATCATTCCTATGGTGGCACATAATTATGATACCATGGTATCTACCAAAGTCTTCTCGGTGCTAAGTCATATCCCATGGAATACATATATCCTGCATGTACATAGCTTTAACATAAGTCATACTTCATTAAAATCATACTTACATAACTTTCAAAAAATAATCATCATAGCTTTCGTAAAATATCACGTCGTGACATAGTCTATCTACTTTGTGTTCATCATGGTGTGGGTAGACATTCCTACCTTTATATTATCATAAAAATTAGGGTATCCGTCATCCTCTTCATCATAACTTTCATAACATCATCATTGTTATAATACCATCATCATCAGTAAAACATGCTTTGCATACTTAAGATTATAAACATAGAAATTCATAGCTTTAACATAAGAGACTGTGGCCAAGTGTGGGTCCATGGATATTTGAATCAAAATCATGTAATTGAGTAAGATTCATAGAGGAAAACAAGCATTTCAATCAATTTAAGGCATTAAATAAGCAACCCACATTAAAACATTAAGCACTAAACATACATACTTTAAAATCACATACTTTTTTTAAAAAATCATATACCTCATGAAATTCATCATAGTTCATGCTTGATTAATCATAATCATTATGTAGAAATCATAACCTATGCATCAGGTATCATACTTTAAAAGACCAAAAGAAAATCATCATGAAATTTGATAAAAAGTAGGTTTTGGGATGGGCTTCATGAATGAAACTATTCCACGAATGGAACTCTATATATATCAAGTAGAATCCCTAGAATTTGAAAAGAAAATCTGGAAAAACCTTAGTCAATCCTTCAAGCTTAACTGGAATGGAATCCTTAACTTAGAGAGTGAAATATTTTGAATCCTTGAGAGGAATTTGGGGATAAAAAGATTTGAGTGACTTAGGAATAAGACTTTATAAGAGTTAGGTTACTTAGGGTAGTTGTAGTAGCAAAAATGACGTAGTTTATGACTTAAGAGGATAGGAAATGTCAAAAACACCCTTTATTTAAAACTGCCAGAGTCGTCCACGAAACCCCTTCTATGGGCCACAGAATCACTTACGGATCGTATTTTATCTCGTTGCTCAGGGTGTCACAAAATTTGAGCAACTAGAATTGCAACTTCTGATCCACAAACTTGTACTAGGGCTCATAAAAATACATACGGGCCATGGAACCTATCATAGAAAGACTCCAGACTTATCAATATTTTGGTTCTCCAGGGCCTTCACCTATGAGACCTACTTGCGGGCCATAGGAGAACATAGGACCCGTCTGCTAATTTGTACGTCAACTTCTAGAAATTCTTCAATTTTTTTCTTTCACTAGGTGCCTTCCATAGTGTCACCTATGACCCATAGATTCTTTTACAAGCTGTATACTATCTTGTAAAAACTGATCATTTAGCAATTTATCAGTCTTTCAGTTTTTTTCCAAGCCCAGAAATATGAGGGGTGTTAGAAAATAACTGAGAACCTGATTTATGAGACCACTTATGGCTCGTAAGTAGTTCTACGACCCATAGGATCGGTTCTTAAATATAGAACTTCAGGAATGGGAAAAATTTCCAAGTGTGGGGTAACCCATCAACAAAGTTACGACCTATAGGATAACTTATGGCTTGAAGACAGGTTCATGAGTGGGACCCTAGACATGACAAAAATTTAGAGCTTTTAGGAAGGTGACTTACGAGTTATCAGACGATCCTTAGAATATGATACGACCCATATATGGTTTTGTGGAATGAGGTCAGGAATAAGGTGAAAATTTGGCTAAGTATGGAAGGAGTCTATGAGTCCAACCCTGGCTCAGAAGTAATTCCATGGCTTGTAAGTAATTCCATGGCTCATTCTATTGGTCGTGGTTTCTATGTCAGCGAAAGTCAGATTTCAGCATTCTTAGGTATGCCATCGGACGAAGGGATCACAACACATAAGTCAATCCATGGCCCGTGATCGAGTTTTGTAAGTTACTTTTGTTAGTTTTTAATGAGGGAAAATTTAGTCATTTACATCAATTATTCCAAAACCATGTCATTTTTGGGCGGAAAAGGAAGCCATACTAGCCTTCAAGCACTAATTTTCATCATTCTACACTCTTAAATTCTCTAAGCCAAAAAAGTCTCTCAAGAACAGGCAAGAACAAGGATAGAATTTCCAAGTTTCTTCCCCAAGGCTTCACTTGCATCTCTCTCTAATTCCTAAGGTACGTGATTTAGGCTTCACTTCTCTCTCTCTAATTCCCAAGGTACGTGATTTAGGCTTCACTTCCATCTCTCTCTAATTCCTAAGGTACGTGAGTTGATGTATGGGTATCCTTTCACACATAGAGCTCCCTACTATGCATTTTAACTTTTATTTAGGTTCCTTAATTCTAAATGCATGCTTATGATGATTTCATTATCCTTATGATATTATATGATGCTCATGAAGTTCAATGACTATTTTGCTAAGTAAATATGTATATATATTTGATCTATAATGTTGATTCCATGATGAATTTTGGTATGATTAAGGTTGGGTGATTATAATATTCCTTTGTAAAGAAATTTCTTGAAACTTATGTGATTTACGATTCTTATTATTTAAGCCCACTTTGTTTCAAATGAAAGTTTTCCTATGAATTATGCCTACAACTAGGGAATTTATGAAGAGCTTCAAAGTTAAGTTTACCAAAGATAAATGTATGATGATTATTTCCGTAAACGATGTTTCAGAAAGATTCTTAAGTTTGAGCTACTCCTATGATTGTTACTTATGATTCTAAGAGTGTGTTTTAAAAGATTTCTGTGGGATGACTTAGGACCGGGAGACCTAGAGATTGGAACTCATCTTGTTAGTTGAGACATGATCCCTCAAAGCTAAATTTCAATGTCCCTAACTATGTGCCACCATAAGACCTTACAGGTAGGCTAGTAGATCCATTTGGGGCCAAAAGTTATGAAAGATGCAACTGCAAGGTTACTAAGTCTCGGATATCTACCTTGGAAATTAGATTCTCCTTTTCCAAATAGAAAGAGTGCATTGGCCATTTTCCAATGGAAGGAGTTCATTGGATTAAATATAGCAGCTCACAAGATCTTCGTGTCAGTTATAGTCCATTCCCACAAGCATACATGATCTTAGGATATATGTTTACTTACGTGTTCCTTATGTATTGTCTCATATTAATTAGAAACCATATTCCTTGTGCATGTTTAAGCTTATTCATGACTCTATAATCTTATGTACAACTATATGTTATGTTTAATGATGATGGCATTACAATTTCATTTGTGCATTGCATCTCACATACTTAATACATTCCAACGTACTAACTCATATTTCCCTTCATGATTTAACATGTAGGGACAGGTACTTGATGTCGTGCAAGGCACACCTCCTTCTTGAAGTTTAAAGTAATCATTGTCAATATATATAACCTAACCAAGGTTAGGGTCAAACCCATATGGAATATGGTAGACTCAGAGTAATTTTAAGTAATTCAAGCTAATTAAGCTACTTATCTCCCGAAGGGGGAGGGGGTTTGTAATTTGCAGAAAGTAATCCTAAACTAGCACAAGTGTTGTGAAATTAATGAGAAGAGTAACCATGGTATTGTGTTCCCCATGATTCCTAACTTGGTATTTCCATATAACCATAATCTTTTCTAGTGTGTTGCATGCAAAACGGTAAGTTGAGTTTACCAAACCCTTTGATCTAGGTGAGAGGTAAATTTTACTATGTCATTTGATCCATCTCTGCTATGTGATATTACTAACCTTTACCTAATTTCCCTTGATCCAGTTTAGTTGATTAGATGAGAAAAAATTGATCCAATCCTATTAATTAATCTCTTTTCACATTTATGACTATCTTGATATAGTTAGTAACAACTAGGCGAATTCTAGTATTGGCCACCATTAAAAAGCAATCAAAATGAAAAAAATTAATTAGTACATGCATGCACACTTTTCAAGAATTACGAATTATCAGCTTTTGCCTTGTTAGTTCTTTATAATTCCCACAACCCTAGTTATAGATTTAGCTATGCATAATCATTGTAGATTCAAGAATCATGATATGGAATAACACAATTGAGCACTTACAAGGATGAATTTAAGAACAAGAAATCCAACTTTTCATAAGAAATCACAAAGTATGAATTAAAATCACAAAATAATATTCCAATTGTTTTAAACACTTCTCTCAAGGTTACTAGTCGTTGTCTTCTCTTCTCTATTGAAAATAACATAAAAAAGCTATTTAAAGTGTTTAAAATACAAGTCAAAAACAACATAGGAAAACTGGATTCGGCAGGAAATACGAGCAGGTCTACGAGCCGTACTAAGTTCTACAGCCCCTATCGGGGCATCGTGGACTTCATTCTTCAAATATGGGCACAACTTCTACAAGACCTTTCTATGGGCCACATTTACACTTGCAACCCATATAGGGTTTCATCTAATGGCTTTTCAGAAACTTCCAACTTTTGATCCTCAGGGTACGGAGCATCATCTACGTCTCGTATGTACTTCTATGGCTTGTCTGACATTTTGTAGATGCAACTTCAAAAAATCACCCTTCACTGGATCTCACCTACGAACCCCACTCTGTGGATGGTGGAAACTTTCAAGGCCCATAAAGTGTGTCAAAGATCAGCAAAAATTGTAGCAATTGCACACTAAGCCCAAAATTCTACCAAATCCTGTAATCCTAAAAAATAAACATAAAAACACATCAAACCCACTAATATCGCTTTGAGAACACATAAAATTCTAATTTTGAAGTGTTAGAAGTGTTGTATTTTGACATCAAATGGCATCCTTAACTTAAAATTGTTCCTTCTCCTCAAGCAATAGATTTAATCTACATAAGCACTACAGTAGCACACAGACCTCGATCAAATGGCATATATTATCTCCAACGCAAGCACGGATACCCACACTACTCATCAATGCATATCAAATAGCCATAAAAAAAACCAATTCTGATCAATACTTGTGACAGTATATCAATGACAAGCAAGGTAACCATAGATAAGCAACAATCACTGAATTAGTCTAAGATCAACAGTGCAGTGTAAATGCTCTTACACAAAGAAGTCCCTTATCCCACTTATGATAATATTTTTAAATTCAATGCTTGGGACTAAACACAATCACTCACTCTCATAACAAATATTCAAATACCATGCTCAATACCATATGCTTGCCCTTATACTTATGACCACGGCCTTTGACTACTTGCACTAGGATCAGTATAGGACTTCTTAGCTTGTAACATAGGCTCAGGGGCTTTGGTATGATGTTTTGGGAATATATTGACTAATGTCCCTCCTTAACACTATGTTATTATATACTTTTTCCTACCAACACTGTTAATTTCCATCTTATTCTCCCTTTCTTCTATTTCAATCTTTTCTGAGTGCCTTACTTTTATATTTAGCCCATTGCTTTCTATTTTCACATCATTTTTCTTTTCAGCTCATTAATTAGGCATCTTATTCATTTTTTCTTGCACTCATAAAACATTTTTGTCTCTTTTTCCATGTATCACTAGCTTCTACCCCATTTTATGTGATCACCCTTACACCAACCATTCTCAACTTAGGCTTTTGCCCTGAGTCAAAGTGCACAATGTCCAACCTATGAACCAGGGCCACTTTTGGTAGCCACTCTCAACATAAACGTTTTTCCTCAGTCGATGTGCACAATATTCAAGGAAGGACCAGGACCAATTTCAGGTTTTGACATTCAACAAGGCTAGATTACTTAGGTTTTTACAGTGAAAAGGGTAGATGCAAGGCTCAAATATTGGGATCAAGGGATACATTAAACAGTTGGTTGGTTATTTAGGCTAACTTGACTAATATGAACAATGGCCTAGTTAAGATCCTTTTCTAACCAACTAAACTACAATCTAAGTCAGAGTAACAATGCATGTTCTGAACTGAAACACAAGACAAGAATTTAGCAAAGTAAGCTCACACACATGACACTAATTACACTATCAACCTAGACTCTCAGATCATGCTTTTCATAATAATTAAACCTTACTTATAAGAATAAGAACTACCAAATTAATCAAACATGCATGGTTGCTACTAAGACTAACCAACAAAATTTTGATTGATATCATTTTCACATAAAAACTAACATATACCATAGATTGCAGTGCTACATGCTACTAATACTACTGACTCCTCTTAAACATGCAGGTTCAACAAAAAGTAAATGTCCTTGTTGAAAAAGAACGAAGGCAAGAAAAACCCTCTGACTCAAAATTTTGGATAGTTATAGGCTATAGTTACTCAGGCTTCACTGTGGCCTACAACTTACCCACACCCTATCGAAAAAACTTTAGATTATCCTAAATGCACAAAATATCACAATAATAAAGAACAGGGGTCATAAAACATACTTGGGTGCCTTAGTGTCGGTCCCTACTGAGTCTGGCCATCTTTAACCTGCCTGGTTGTTTCCTTAGTGGTAGGTTCCTGTCTGGAGGGTCTAGCACCCCTCATCCTATCTGAATCTCATGACCCTCACTCCAATGAAGCATAAAAAGTTAAAACTACTGCTCCTCTGTCATCTTTGCTTCTAGTCTTGCTACATCTTGATCATTAATGTTGGGTCGATTCCAGAGGAAAGAGAGTGGTGGATCCTCTAAAGTAAACAAATCCACTACTACCTCTGTCGGATCAACCTGTAGAAGCATGATTGGTGTTGCTTATGCTGCTTTCGTGTCGGACGAAAGCTGTTGGGTCTCCATCTAAATGGCTGTCAAATTTGCATTTTGTGCTGAGTTGAGGCTCTGCTCTACTCGCCTCTTGAATACATCAATACAGCTATCCATAGGTGTGAGTCTCTGAAGAATAACAGCCACAATAAACGTCTACATATACACATCAACCTCTAAGATGGCCTAGTGAACCCAAGGCCAAATCTGCTGTAGTAACTAAGTCAATTGCGACTTAGTGCGAGCCTGCCTCTGCGCCATGGCCTGAATTGATGCTGCCAACATATAAATTATACCAGTTGAGTCTGCATGATAAGGCATAGCCTCTGGTGTTGTAGTAGTAGTGGGACCCTCTCTATATCAGTCTTTATCTGTGGGGAGCCCCTCAGCAGTAGGAGTTGCAGTGGTGGAGCTACGACGAACATCTCTTGCTTCTGGGATAGAGGAATAGTGCTCGTTGGAGGGCCACGGGGTTCCTATTTTCCTTTATCAGGATAGCATTCAAGGTGCACTGAATCTCGATTTGAGTGTCCAAATAACGAAGTATCTCCACCCCTGTTGCTATACAAATGAAATATATCAAGCACGATAAGGGGATGGAGGTGGACCTCTTTAAGGCCACCTCATGAATCTGCTCTACAATCAGAAGGGATCAGTCTATATCATAGGAAGCCAAGATTCTGGCGACAATACTGCATGGTCCAACATCAAAGTATTATATGCATGCATGGGCTGGATCTGCGATCTCACCACAGCCCACCAAATTTTGCTGATGAAGCTAAGGGATGTGCTCACTATGGGCTCTAACAAAGTAGTCACCTACTCAAAGTCCGGACCCTGCTCAGCAATATGGTCAAAAACCTATCTCGTCAATGTGGACCTCCGAGCCAGATCTCTCATCAGAGCTTTGTCCCGACTCTTCCCCAATCTATAGTCGAACTCTTCTGTGGTCCTAGGGGCTTGGTACTCCAGAAAAAATAACATACGATGGATAGAGGCCTCCAAGCTATCAACCTATACATCCTTACCCTTGTATGTGTTAACTGGGACTGAGTGAGTGATCTCTTTCCCTTAGGGAGAAAACCTAGGACTATGGTGGCATAGGATGCAAAGAATTCACGAACCAACGATGCTTCCAACCATTAGAGTCTATACCAAACAATGGTGTCTCGAATCCCGAGTATGGTGTCTCAAAGCCCGAGGATGCTGTCTAGCCCTGAGGTGATAATTTAGGGCTCCTCAAACATGGAGCTGGCTGGTCGACCCTGCTCATCCTACTGTACATCATCCATGCAAATCTATTTCATACCCTGTACCCACCACTGGTTAGATAATGCATTTGGAGGTGAGGGTGGTGATCAGGGTATTACTGAAGAGTCCGACTCTAACTCCTTTCCCGATGTAGACTTGGATACCTCTCTAGAGAAAGCCATTTATATCAAGCTATTGTCCTTGTCGCCTCCTTCTTCAGATTGGGGAGAGTGGATCCAATAGCATGAGTTTGGGTCTGGCCTATCTATCTAGTAACAACCCATGTCTATGGTTACTCGGCATCTACATTTGGCTGCACATCGAGTTCTTTGAGAGATCCATTGGCCATAGGTCTACCCTGAGTGTCCGAGGGCATCCCTCAGCCTCCTCTATATGGCCTGTATCTTACTCTTCTTAGATTTTGGAGCCTGGTACCTGAAAAACTCACATTTAACATCACAATTAGCCCCGCGAGTAAAGAATCGAAAATAAAAAATATATGAGAACTAGTGACAAATGAGTCTAAAAAGGCTTTTTTATGGGTTATAGTTGAAACTATGAGCCGTAAAAAGTCCTCGTAGATAGCAGGGTATAGTTAACTTAGCTACTAGACCTGCATCTATAAGAACAGGTATAACCCATTAAATATTCTACGAGTTATAGAATTAGTCGTAGATGTGGTTTTAAACTTGAATTTCTGAAGGCATGGCCCTACAAGACCTGTCTACGAGCCGTATTCTACACTTTGTAGATAGGTCTCATCTAATAGAGTCGTAGAAACTCCAAGTTATTAGATCTCTACACAGAGAGCAACTAGGACTCGTGGAATATTCCCACGGGCAGTAGAAGACCACTGTGGTATGAAATTTCCAACAACTTGGTTTTCTAAGCCTATGAAACGAGTCCCGAAACGACATCAACATGCCACATTTATTTAAATCATACCAAAGCAAGAATCTTTATACACTTACATGATCCTAAAAAATTCTCCAATACCCCACGTGAGACTATTATAGACTACCCTATCAATTTCCATTTTACATGCTCACAGCACAAACAGACACTGCTTGAATGTTAGAAATTATGTACACACATGCAATCACACGTTATATTATTTAAGCAATGATTTCCATGCAATTTGAATGACATGTGATGACGTGAATTTGATGTAGCAACATTCAAACAAGACATGGCTATATAAATATTCTGACATTTTTATTATTCAAAACAAACAATAACCACTTAATCAAGGGTAAGCATATATTACATACAAAGGCAAAAATTAATTCGAGCACACCAAGTTTGGACTACCATACTCATTAATAATTTCATCCTAATGAATTAATTTCAGTAGTACAAAGTTTTTAAGGCCAAAAGCTTATCATAATTCGATCACAAGGATGAAAAATTGAAAGAGGAATCCAAATGGGTGAAAACCCTAGGCTGCTAGAGTGATGCCAAAAAACGTGCCAGAAAATGTTGACAATAGTTGAACAGTGGTCGGAGTTTTAAGGTAGGAGAAGAAGTCAGGTGTTTTCAGAAATTATTCGAGAATGAGGGTAAAAATTTTACCCTATTTTTTATACATTGATCGGGTAATGTGGAAATTGGTCCAGGCTCTACGAAACTCTGATTATGAGCCGTAGAATTTTCTATGGTCCATAAAACATGGTCTCGTAGAGTATCAAAGACCTAATTTGGGAAATTGTCTTCACAGATCCTTTACTGGTCATATGTAAAAATATGACATATAGAGAGGGTCATAGCCCCCAACACATAGACAAATTTAGAGAACTTACATGGAGTCTACGAGCCTCATTTATGGTCCATAGTTTTATATACGGGCCGTAATGTTGGCTTGTCAACTAAGTGCATATTATTTTTGCTCACTGTAAGTGTTCTACGAGTCAGTGTATGGGTCGTGGTGTGAACCACGACCCCTAAAACCGATGGTAGAAGCAATTCTTGTTGCTTATTCATCCCAAGTTGGTTCACTAGGTCTTGTACCTACATATGCTTCACAAAGAACACTGTTACCCTATACCCACCAGTCCAGAGTACAAAAATTACAACCCGAATGCTAAAATTTTAACTACCTATAAGTCGAGAAGATAAAAATAAAACAAAACTACCACTATTACATCAAATATATTGGGTTGCCTCCTAAGTAGCGCCTGATTTATTGTCATGATATGACTTTAACAACTTGGTTACTCAGACGTCACCAAGTGTCTAGACATCCATCTTCAAGTCATCTGGCCTCTTTATTGACTGACAAATGTTGAAGATGACCTCATCATCATTCAATCGAAATCTGAGTTGGCTAGCTTCTATATCCACTAATGCTTGCGCAGTGGCTAGGAAAGCCCTTCCCAAGATAATTGGAACTTCAAAGTCAACTTCATAATCAAGGATCACAAAGTTTATAGGAAATATGAATTTATCTAATTTGACAAGGACATCATCTAATATCCCCACAGGCTTCTTCACTGTTCGGTCTGCCATCAACAATCGCATGCTCATAGGAGTAGAGGATCCTAATCCTAGCATTTTGAAGACCATAAGAGGCATCATATTTATGCTGACACCTAGATCACATAATACCCTTGAGAACTCATCATCTCTGATGGTGTAGCGTATGGTGAATGCTAAAAGGTCTTTTCGCTTCTACACCAAGGAACTTGTAGCTATCACACTGAAATTTTGAAGATCTTAGGAGAGCTCTTGTCTTACAGTCCACTTCTTTGTTTTAACGACCCAAGCCTAGGTCCTAGACATGATACGACGAATGGAGAACCCCAAGGGACCCCAAAAAAGCCAGTTAGCATATCATTACACATCCTTGGTTACGGAAGCAATAACACAACAATAGAGAATAAAAATAAGGGAAGAAGGGGCTAAGGGAAGTCTTTTATATCATAAAACATTAAAGAGTCAAAGAGAGTCAAGCGCAAGCATAATTACATAATTTGTCTAATAACACCTCTAAGCATAGAACTTAGGGGGGGCCAAGACAAGCAATCAGGCTCACCCTCATAGTTAAAATATACAATAAATGAAAGAGAGTCTTTATACATAGCATAAGATAAAAGACATTGTACCCAAAATTGAGGACTCGCCAACTTACTTAAAGAAGATAGCACTAGCCACCAGGAGGATGAGGATGATTGTGAGGAGCTCTAGTTCCTATATGGTAACATCATATAGGCATAGAGTATGCGTTAGTACATTTGAACATACTAAGTATGTAGGATGCAATACAAAAATAGATAGGAAACATTGTTAACATGCAATATCATAAGCAATGGATAGCACAATAACAATATGACATGTATGAATGATATGTGAAGTAAAATATGCTTATATAGGACATATTACATATGAAGGAAGAGACTATCATCATAGAATAAGCAACTTAGTACTTGGAATCTAAGGTAGACCACCCCTTAGAAGTGACTGAGGAACCAACTCCTCAATTGATTGATGGACGTGACCACCCTCCATCGGAAGTGATTGAGGTATCAACCCATCAATTAGTTGATGGCTTACGACCCCCATCCAAGGTGATTGAGGTATCAACCTCTCAATTGATTGACGGACAAGACCACCCTCCACCAGAAGTGTTTGAGGTATCAACCTCTCAATTGGTTGATGGCTTTTCACCCTCATCCGAGGCGATTGAAGTATCTACCCCTTAATTGGTTATGGTAACCTCAAAAATCTATAGATACATATCGTGAAATCATCACATAAATACCATCCTTTCATCATCATAAAGTCTCTTAACTCATACGCCAAGCATTCAGCCTTCAACAACTCAAGATGCATTAACCAGACATTTTATCAAAATACTTGGTGGGTGTGAAATGCTTGTATAAAATCATGCAGTTCAAGGGTGAAATCATGCAAGTAAACTTGAATTAAATCAACCCACCAATACTAGGTAAAACCATTATGCAATATACATCAAAAGCCTTCTTCAAATCTCAAGATAGATCCAAGATTCATAGCTCAAAACATGCTCAAAAAGTCATACTTTTATGAAACCCCAACATAGTTCATGGACAAATTCATAGTAAACAAGACCCATAAGTGAATCAACTTAGAAACATAAAATTTATGTAATAAGGAAGCTTGGGCACCATGGGTGAAAGGACCTAATGGTTGAAATCCACATTCCATAGCTTCTGAGAATTCCTTGATGAAGATTTAGATGAGAACTTGAAGCTTGAGTGATTTCTCTAAGATCCGGAATGAGGTTTGGCACTTGAATTTTGAGTGGAATATTTGTCTAAGTGTTTAAGAGAGTATTGGGGAATGTCTTGTATGATATAAAGATGAAATAAGGCTAAGTGTAGGTATTTTCATGCGTGGAAAGACTTAGGCACAAGAGCCAAAAGCCTTGGACCGAGATTGAAAAACTGGCACAAAAATTCACAGAGGCGTGCCCTTGGCACAATGTGCCGGGGGCGCGGAAACCTCTCTGGAAATCGCATTTTGCGATTTTTAAGTTTTTATACGGTTGCTCTAAAATTGAGGTTAGACTCATTTTACACTCAATATTTCCCCCTGAAGAAGAATATAAAATCATATTTTTGATATCATGCATGAATTTTGAGATGTGTGGAAATTATGATTTCGGGCACTTCCTAGGCACATTTTTAGGCACTTTTTTGGGATCGTTTCAATATCTCCCCCTTGGGAACATTCTTCCCCGAATGTCAAAGAAACGTATATAAGAAGAATAATCATGAAGAAATCAACCCCAACAAAAATGCAATAATGCACTTAAATATCATTTCAAAATCGCAACATAAGTGTCAAAATCACCATGAACCTGTCAACATAAACATGAATGCATTGAAATGACATATGGGTTGATACATAAGAATTGAAATTACATAAAGGACTTTGAATTAGTACATTAGGCTTGAGTGAAATGCAAAAGATAGGGATATCGCTTTTGGATGTCCTCTTTGGCCTCCCATGTAGCACTTTTGACTTGTTGATTCCTCCAAAGGACCTTAACGGAAGCGACATCCTGGTTCCACAACCTCTTCACTTGTCTATCTAGGATCTCTACTGGAACCTCTTCATAAGTCAAGTTGTCTTCAACTATACCCTCAACATCAAATAGTACAATAGCATTCGGGTCACCCACATATTTCCTCAACATAAACACTTGAAAGACTGAATGAACCAAGTCCATTACACTAAGCAACTCCAACTCATAGGCCACCTTACCAATCTACCTCAACACCCTATAAGGACCCATAAATCTGGACTCAATTTACCCTTCATACCAAAATGCACCATACTTTTCATGGGTGAGGCCTTCAAATAGACCCAATCACCAACCTTAAATTAAAGCTCCCTTCTCCTCATATTGGCATAGTACTTTTGATGACTTCGGGATATTTTTGACCTTTCCCTAATCAACTTTACTTTCTACATAGCCTCCATAACCAGATCTGGATCCAACAAAGCTATTTCCCCTACTTCAAACCATCTAATAGGTGACCTACAACGCCTACCATAGAAAGCCTCAAAACGATCCATACCAATGCTAGGATGATAGCTATTATTATAAGCAAACTCAATCAATGGAAGATGGTCATTCCAACTACCCTTAAACTGCAATACACAAGCTCTAAGCATATCCTCAAGAGTTTGGATAGTTCTTTTGGCTTGGTCATCCATTTGAGGGTAAAAGGTTGTACTAAGCTTTACCTTGGTACCAAGACCTCTTTAGAAGGACCTCTAAAAGTGTGAAGTGAATTGAGCATAACGATCCAATATGATAGACAAGGGCACCCCATGCAATCTAACCAACTAATGAATATATAATCTAGCATAGTCTTCATCCCCATATGTAGTCTTAACCAGTAGGAAATAAGCCAACTTTGTCATTCTATCAATCACAACCCGAATAGAATCAAAACTCTTTCTAGTCTTAGGTGACCCGACCACAAAATCCATGTTAATTTCCTCCCACTTCCAAGAAGGAATCTCTATATCTTGAGTTAGGTCACCCAACCTTTGATGTTCGGCTTTGACTTTTTAGCAACTATGACAAATAGACACAAATTTGGTAATGCCTTTCTTCATACCTCCCCACCAAAACACTTTCCTCAAATCTAAATACATCTTGGTAGAACCGGGGTGAATACAATAAGAAGAATTATGAGCCTCATCAAGAATCCTCTTTCTCAAGTACTCCACACAAGGCATACACAACATACCTTAGTACCTAAGACACCATCTCTTCCTTGGGAGAAAACCTCTACCTTGCCCTCTTTCACCAAGGCTTTCAATTCTAACAAGGAGTGGTCAAGATCTTTTTTTTCTTTTACCTCATCAACTAAGGAGGATTTTGAACAATCAAGAACCACATACCACCATTATCATCCTTTTTCAACCTAAACCCCAATCTAGCCAACCGATGAACCTCCCTAGCCACCACTTTTCCCCCATCATTAACATGAGCTAGGCTACCCATAGACACCCTACTCAAAGAATCTGCCACAACATTAGCCTCTCTGGGATGATAATGCACGCTTATATCATCATCCTGAGAAGCTCTAACCACCTTTGTTGCCTCAAGTTGAGATCTTTTTGAGAAAACACATATTGGAGACTCTTATGATCGGTAAACACATCAATATGCACCCCATACAAATAATGACACCAAATTGTTAAAGAAAATACCACGGCAGCCAATTCAAGATCATGAGTAGGATAATTCGTTTCATGCATCTTGAGTTGTCTAGAAGCATAAACTATCACCTTACCATTTTGTATCAAGACAAGCCCAAACCAATCCGGGAGGCATCACAATATACAACAAACCCTTCCAACCCTTTCCGTAGAGACCAGATAGGAGTGACCATAAGCTTATCCTCCAAGGTTAGGAAACTCTTTTCACACTCATCGATCCAAACAAACTTAGTCTTTTTTTGAGTCAACCTAGTCACGGTAGAGGCAATAGAAGAGAACTCATTCACAAATCTCCAATAGTAACCCATTAAGCCCAAGAAACTTCTAATGTCAGATGGAATCAATGTTCTAGGCCAATTTCTATTCACATCCGTATTTTTAGGATCCACCTTAATACTATCCCCCGACACCACATGACCTAGAAAGGCAACCTTCTTTAACCAAAATTCACATTTTTAATACTTAGCATACAACTTCTCTTCCCTCAATTTTTGCAACACTACCCTCAAATGGCTCACATGCTCCTCCTCACTATGATAATAGATCAAAATATTATTAATGAAAACCAAACAAATCAAGGTAGGGTTAGAAGACCCTATTCATATGATCCATGAAGATAATTCGTGCATTGGTCAACCCAACAAATATAACCACAAATTCATAACGCCCTTACCTAGTCCAGAAGGTCATCATAGGAATGTCACACTCCCTCACCTTCACTTGATGATACCCAGATCGAAGATCAATTTTAGAGAAGTGACTAGCCCCTTGAAGTTGGTCAAATAAATCATCAATCCTTGGTAGAAGGTACATATTTTTTATGGTGACCTTATAAAGTTGCCAGTAGTCAATGCACATTCTAAGAGTAGCATCGATCTTCTTCACAAACAACCCTGGTGCACCCCAAGGTGATTGGCTAGGCCTAATAAAACCCTTCTCCAATAAGTCTTTTAATTTCTCCTTCAACTCCAGTAGGGCCATAAAGTAAAGGGGAATAGAAATGGGTAGGGTATCGGGAAGGATATCTATACCAAAATCTATTTCCCTTTAGGGAGGAACACTTGGTAGGACACTAAGGAAGACATCTAGGAACTCGTTACCCACCGGAACTGACTATATGGTAAGTGCTTTAGACCCAACATCCCTAACCCTCACAAGATGATAGAGATACCCCTTAGAAATCAACTTTTGTGCTTTAATGCAAGAGATAAACCTATCCTTGAGCACAACATCATGACTCTCCCACTCAAGGTTCATTTGGGAATTGAAAATTTGACCATACGATTCTACAATCAATAGAGGCATAATATCATGCAACCAATCCATCCTAAGAATGAGATTGAAATTCACCATATCCAACTCAACAAGATCACAAGGCAATATTTTATGCAAGATGCAAATAGGACAATTTCTACAAACCTTTCTATAAAAAATAGATGCACCAATAAGAGTAGACACTTCGTAAGACTTACACAACAATCCGGGCTCAACATGAAACTTTCTGGCAACAAATGGAGTAACAAAAGAAAGCATGGCACCTAGGTCTATCAATGCATACATATCAAAATCAAAGACTTTCAATATACTGATGATGACATCGGTCACCTCATCAACCCCTTGTCTCTCTTAGAGTGCATAGAATCGATCGTGCCTTGGGCCACTACCTTGTTGGCCTCCTCTCCCCAAAAGGTCCACATTGGCACTCCAGCTTTGAGGACAAACATCCTTATCCTTGTTGCGATTATGTGGACAATCAATCATCTTGTGCCCTAATTCCCCACAACCAAAAAAAGCATTGGTATCCCTCAAACATAGGCTACCATGACCCTTACCACACTTTAGACACATAGCATTAGGCATCACACCACCATCTCCTTGGGCCCTTGGGTAGTTATTGACAAACCTTCTATTAAGAGCATGAGAAGACCCTTGGCCTTGATGAAACTGGCCACCCTTGGGACTTTGGAACCTCCCATCAAAATGGGCTCTCTTGGCCTCATTATCCCTCCTCTTTCTCAATTTCTACCCTTCCAATTGCTTGGCATAAGTCATTAAGGAGGACAAATCCATGCCACTAATCAACATATCGGCCTGACACTCCTAATTCACCAAATTGGATACACCCATCACAAACTTATTCATTCTAGATCATGGATCAGCCACCAATTGGGGAGCCTATTTAGTGAGTTGGTTGAACTTGAGGGCATACTCTCTCTCACTCAACAATTCCTTCTTCTAATTCATGAACTCCATCATTGTGTCCTCCCTAAGCCCAAGAGGGATGAACTAGTTGAGGAAAGCCACTTTAAACCTCTCTCATAGAATCATATTGTTGTTCTCCTCCTCCTCCTTCCATTGGGTATACCATATTTGTGCCACCTCCTTGTGTTGGTAAGCCGCCAACTCCACGTTCTCTTCTAATCTAACATCCATGATAGCCAACACCTTGTATACCTCATCAATAAATTCTTGAGGGTCCTCATCTACTTTAGACCCATTGAACTCTGGTGGGTTCGTCCTTTTAAAGTCCCTCACCGGAGATGCCAGTGTAGGAGCATGAGGGGCTTGGGCCCCTTGGTTGACTTGGTTATCCATGGCTTGAGCTAGCAAAGTGAGAGCATCCCAGAGCTCTCCTTGAGCTGGATGTTGTTTGGAGTACGGGCTCTTGTTCCTCTTATGTTAGGCATGATCCTAAAATGGGAAAGAACATTCGTTAAAGGGGAAACCTTACCTAACTTCTATAGCAGGACATAGATCATGAAGAAGGAAAACATTTACTAAAATTTCTCATAGCCTTTTACTATAGTTGTGGTGTGCAACACCACCATGAATAAGATTCTAAACAAGACTGTGTGTTGGATGTCGAGGACTATTAACAACCTAGTGCTCTGATAACAAGTTTGTCACGGCCTAATACTAGGTCCTAGACGTGATACGGTGAATGAGGAATCGAAGGAACCCCAAACAAGCCTCTTATCATATTATTACACATCCTTAGTTGCAGAAGAAATAAAATAAGAATAGAGAACAGAAATAAGAGAAGAAGGGGTTATGGCAAGTCTTCATATCATAAAACATCAAAGAGTCAAAGAGACTCAAGCTTAAGCATAATTATATCACTTGTCCAACAACACCTCTAAAAATAGAACTTAGCGGGAACCAAAACAAGCAACTGGGCTCACCCTCATAGTCAAAACATACAATAAAGAAAGAGAGTCTTTATACATAGCATAAGATCAAAGACATTATCCCCAGAATTGAGGACTCACCAACTTGGTTAGAGAAGATAGTACTAGCCATAGAGATAATGAGGATGACCATGAGGAGCTATGGTTCCTACATGGTAACATCATGTATGCATACAGTATTCGTTAGTATATTTGAATTTACTAAGTATGTTGGATGCAATGCAACAATAGATAGACAATGTAGTCAAAATGCAATATCATAAGCAATGGATAACACAATAACAATATGACTTGTATGAATGATACTTGAAGTAAAACATGCTTATATAGGACATATTACATGTGAAGGGAGAGACCATCATCATAGACCAAGAAACTTAGTACTTGGAATCCAAGGTAGACTACCCATTAGAAGTGATTAAGGAATCAACCCTTCAATTGGTTGATGGACATGACCACACTCTATCGGAAGTGATTGAAGTATCAATCCCTCAATTAGTTGATGGCTTACCACCTCCCATTCGAGGTGATTGAGGTATCAACCCCTCAATTGGTTGACGGACATAACAACCCTCCACCGGAAGTGATTGAGGTATCAACCCCTCAATTGGTTAATGACTTACCACCCCCATCTGAGGTGATTGAGGTATCAACCCCTTAATTAGTTATGGTCAACTCACAAAACTATAGATACATATCATGAAATCATCACATAAATACCATCTTTTCATCGTCGTAAAGTCACTTAACTCGTATGCCAAGCATTCAACCTTCAACAACTAAAGATACATTAACCAAACATTTTATGAAACACTTGGTGGATGTGAAATGCTAGTGTAAAACTATGCAATTCAAGAGTGAAACCATGCAAGTAAACTTGAAGTAAATCAATTCACTAATACTAGATAATACCATCATGCAATATACATCAAAACCCTTCCTCAAATCTCAAGATAGATCAAGGATTCATAGCTCAAAACATGCTCAAACAGTCACACTTTTATGAAATCCCAACGTAGTTCGTAGTCAAATTCATAGTAAATAAGACCCATAAGTAAATCAACTTAGAAATATGAAATTTATGTAAAAAGAAAGCTTGGGTGCCATGGGTGAAAGGACCCAATGGTTGAAACCCATATACTTTAGCTTTGGAGAAGTCCTTGATGAAGATTGAGATGAGAACTTGAAGCTTGAGTTATTTCCTTAAGATCCGGAATGAGGTTGGCACTTGAATTTTGAGTAAAATATTTGTCTAAGTGTTTGAGAGAGTACTGGGGAATGTCTCGTATGATATGCAGGTGAAATATAGCTAAGAATAGATATTTTCATGCATGGGAAGACCCAAAAACCAAAAGCCCTGAACCGAGATAAAAAAATTGGCAAAAAATTACATAGAGGCTCGCCCTTGGTGTGTCGCGCCAGGGGCGCAGAAACCTCTCTGGAAATCGCATTTTGCAATTTTTAAATTTTGATACGGTTGCTCCTAAATTGTGATTAAACCCATTTTCCACTCAATTTTTCCCCCCGGAATAAGAATACGAAGTCAGATTTTCGTTATCACACACGTATTTTGCGATATATGAAAATTATTATTTCTGGCACTTTCGAGGCATATTTTCGGGCACTTTTTTGGGGTTGTGTCATTTACGACCAAGTCTTTTATGATCTTTGCATACCTAGACATTTTCTACAATGCCTCAATGAGTGGGATGTTGATGGAGAGTTACTTCAGAATCGAGAGAAAGTTCTTGAATTTACCTTCCTCCTCCTTTTTGATTCTCTGAGAGAAAGGAGGAAGAGGTCTAGGAATGGGTTTCAATTTTTATGGAATCTTCACTGCATCGCTCACCCTATCCTTGGCATGAACATCTATGATCTCTACAATTTTTCTCTCAACTATCTCCTCACGAAAATTAGCATCATCAACCAACATCAGAGGGTCAATGGTCTATTTGCCACCACGAGTAGTCACTGCCATACACTACCCTCATTCTTTGGATTATGAATTGTTTTACTGGGAAACATACCTTTCCAGCACTGGTCCAATTGAGTCGACATCTGATTGAACTGTTGCTCAAGCTGCTTGACAACAATAGAATGAGACTTGATTTTCTTATTAATACTGGAGATGTCAGATTACATCCCCTTCAAGGTATTATCCTGTCACGATCCAAGCATAGGGCTAGGCGGGACACGACGAATGGGAGCCTAAAGGGACCTAAACAAGTCTATTATCATATCAATCACACATCCTTGGTCATGGAAGAAAAGTGAAAAACAACAGGATATAATATTAAAAAGGAAGTGGAGCTAAGGGAAAGTCTTTGATAATCATAGAAGCATAAGAAGTTACGCTTATAGCATAAATACATCATAATATTCCAACAGCACCTCTAAACATAGAATGGAGTGAGGCCATGACACTTTCCAGGCTCATCCTCCTAATGTCAAATGTTCAACATAAAAAAAGTCTTACGAATAGTAAGAGAAAATATATAGTGTCCTCGAACTTGACGACTCACCAAAGCTTATCTTCGCAGAATCTCACCAGCCACTTGTAGGATGATCAAGACAAGCTTTGGTCCATATGGTGACATCGTATAGGCATAAAGTATACGTTAGTATGTTTTAATGTACTAAGTATGTAGGATGTAATGCAACAAAATATAAGACAATATAGTCAAAATGCATAATCATAGTCAATAGATAACATAATTTCAATATGCCATGCATGATCAATGCTTGAAGTAAAACATGCTTGTAAGTCATTCAACTTGCATAGAAAGTAATCCATATGTAGGAAGAGACCTCAACTGACAAAGAATAAGACCAAGCGAGCCACAACTTGGAATTTCGATGATTAGCCCTCATTGGTAAAGAGGTGGTTTACTGCCAAGGTAAACCATACTTCACCTTATGGAAGCCCATCCCATTTTAGAGAAGTAACCCCCTTACGGGAACTCTGTCCTATTTCAGAAAGGATTTTATGAGAAACTTTGCCTTACGGAAGCCTTTCCCATTTCAAAAAGAATTTCAAGAGAGAGTGCACTAAATGGATCCACTAGTAAAGTAAGGGTAAAGTATGCTCCTATGTTGGCTCATGTTTGAGGAAAGGAGTATGAACCCAAGAAGATGGTCCATGCAACATCCAATCCATCGTTACTAAGCCAATCCCATGGAATAATTGAAACAATCACACTTTAGCTATTTGTAAGAAACATGGAAACATGACATGAGTAGCTCTAAAAAAATTTTGACCTCTAATGGCGAGCCTAACTTTAAAATATAAGAATAGATCATTATCAAATATTACCCTTGCATGGAAATCAATAGCCCACAAGAGGTAAAATCTTTGAAAAAGGGCTTTACCCGGAATTTACAACGTCATAGACATTTTCATGAATTGAATATATTTTTGAAAGCCCAAAATCATCATAAAGTCACTTGACTCATAAATCGTGCAATAGATCATCAATAATTCTAAGAATCCTTGAAAAGACATCTTATCAAACATTTGATGAGTGTACAATGATTGTTCAAAATCATGCAATTCAAGAGTGTAATAATATTAGAAAACTCAATATAAATCAATCCACCAACATATAGTAAAACCCTCATATACAATACCTTGAAATCCATCATAAAATCCCATAATAAATCATCGTTTCATAGCTCAAAACATGCATAATCTCAATAGACAAAGCTCATTTATAGTACAAGCTTGAATTAGATAGTCATGTATAATAAATCCTCATTTCATAAAATACCAACATTATTTATACTCATAATCCATAACAGAAGATACCTATAGATAATACAACTTGAAAATATACAATTTTCATAAAAATGGAGATTGGGCTCCATAGGTGAAAGGACCCAATGGATGAAATCGACATACCTAAATTTGGGGATTCTTTGATGTAGACTTGAAGGAGACTTGAAGAATAAATAGAGTAAATTGAGATTCGGAATTAACCTTGAGACACTTGATTTTGGATGAAATATTTGGTTAAGTCTTGAAGAGGTTTTTTAGAGGTTCTTGAGTGATATAGAGTTGAAAAATGGCTAAGTATGAGAGATTTCACATTTAAATGGGCATGGCGCTATGATCACAATGCCCTTGGCCGAGATAGAAAAATTAAGAATGATTTTACACTGTTCGCACCACTGGCGTGACAGGACCTATCGCAAAGTCCTAGCCAACACTAGTCCGCACCCCTGGCGCGCGACGTCTTGGGTGCAGACAGACACTGTTTCTCGAAAATTAGTGAAAATTATTTTTTGCTAGGGTCCTCTGAAATTCGGGTTATATCCATTACCCATTCAATTTTATCCCTTGATTGAGAATATGTAGTCGAATTTTCGATATCACATATGAATTTTGAAATATATGAAAATTATGATTATGGATATTTTCGTAGCGCATTTTTGGGGCATTTCATATCCCGAGTGTCAGTTTTCTTCAATAGTTGATCAAATATCTCCTCTACCACAGAACTGCTAGTACCCGAATCTCGATAATTTTGTGGCATATATGGACCATTCCTGTAACCATCTCTGCATCAGCATCTTTATCCTAGCCCCAGTTCTTGTCATATTACTCTCCTCAATTTTTGTCTCTGAAGGTGCCATCCCTGTTATTATTTCGACCTTGGTTTCCTTGACCTTGGCGCCAATAGACCTAATTGGAACCTTAGACATTGGTCTGGAAACTTGCTATCTCATCAGTGACAAAACAAGTGTCTTCCTCATAGTAAGGCTCCTTGTAAATAGGTGTTCATGAAGGTTGATGAGCTGCTACATTCACACATTCTTGGTTTTGTCATAGCAACAACTTCATATTCGTACTAATCAGAGCGAGCTCTTGCATTATGTCTTCATTTATCTCTGCTCGCGCCAAATTAGTACTGACTGCAAATGAGCTTATACTGGTTGACATTTCTCTTGCCCCATGCACTATTTTTCTTGACCACTTTCTCTAACCTTTCAGCAAACACCAAAAATAAACGATCTAGAAACGAGCCTCCCATGATAGTTTCAGAAACAACTTGGCTATTCTCGTCCAGGCTCGATAAAATATCTCCACTAAGGCGTGATCAATGATATTGTCATCAGGAATACTCCTCAAGCACTTTGTGAACCTCTCCCGCATGGTACTGATTGAGTCACCAGGTAGTTACACAAAGTTGTTGATTTGGTCCTTCAACTTCAGCTTCTTCGACCTTTGAAAGAACCTCTCCAAAAAGGTCTTTTGTAGGTCATCCCAACTGGTGATTAAACTTTGTGGAGCTTGAATAACCATAGAGTTGCATCGCCAGTTATAGTCAGTGGGAATACAGGGAGCAAAACATCATCCATAGATAGAGTGTGGCTTCCTATCATGTTCTTACATACAAAGACAACATTGTGCAGATGGTTATATGTATCATGTGGTGGTAGGCACGCGAATAATCCGTGATGCTGTAGCATTTGAAGTATCCCACTCGAAACAATGAACTTTGTGACAACCGGTAGTGGCGGTAACATAATATCTTCAGTGACATCCATCTCCATAGGGTCAAGCTAATATTGATTCCATATGTGAGTTGCGACTTGAGGATCTTATGGAGGTGGGTCAATAAACTTAAGTAGAGGTGGGTTATTACTGTTTTCATTCTAGTTCTGGTTTGGTGTTGTATTCACTATATAGATTGTAGTGTTATTTGCATTTTTTGAGCCATTCTTCTTAGTGTCCTTTGGATCTCAAGTCAAATGGAGTTAAGGGTATGCCTCCACTTTGAGTGTTTTACATACACTACGCCTATACGCTAAAACAAAATTAAAACAACAAAAAATATAAAATAAGGGAAATAAGGATTAATTCCTGAATTACTAAAATTAAATCAGTCTAGCTGTATTCCCCGGCAACGACACAATAATTTTTATGTCGCCCAAGATACACCTCCTTTTTAAAGGTTAAATTGTTGTTAAGGCATATAACCTAACCAAGGTTAGGGCCGAACCTATGGGGAATATGTTAGACTCAGAGTAATTTCAAGCAATTGACTCAGAGTAATTTCAAGCAATTCAAGTTAATTTACCTACTTATCTCCCTCAAAAGGGGGGTTATAATTTGCAGAAAGTAATCCTAAAATAGAACAAGTGTTGTGAAATCAGTGAAAAGCGTAACTAAGGTATTGTGTTCCCCCTGATTCCCTAACTTGATATTACTAGATAATCATAATTGTTTCTACTGTGCTACATGCAGAACGATAAGTTGAGTTTATCAAACGTTTTGATCCAGGTGAGAGGTTAATTTCACTATGTGAATTGATCGACTCTTGCAGTGTGAAATTACTAACCTTACGTATTGTCCCAGTACAACCTCCCCTTTATCTAGTTTGGTTGATTAGATGAGAAGAAATTGATCAAATCTTTTAATTTAATCTCTTTTTCCATTTATTGCTATCTTGTTTCAGTCAGTAATAACTAAGTGAGTTCTAACGTTGGCCACCATTAAAAAGTAATGAAGAAGAAAAGAATTAATTAATACATGCATATCACACTTTCCAAGAAATACAAACAACACTTCATGATTCCCACAACCCTAGTTGTGGATTTAGCTATGCATAATTATTGTAGATGTAAGAATCATGATATGAAATAAGATAATTAAGTACTTACAATGATGAATTTAAGAATAATAAATCCCAACTCTTCACAAGAAATAACAAAGTATGAACTAAAATCACAAAATAATATTCCATGTATTTCTAAGAACTTCTCTCAAGATTTTTGGTTGCTCTCCTCACTTTTCTCCTGAAAATAACCTAAACATTCTATTTACAGTATTTAAAATACAATTGCAAAATAAAATAGGAAAACTAGATTCGACAGGCAATACAAGTAGGTCTATGGGCCATACTAAGTCCTATGCTCGAATCGGGGCTTCGTTGACTTCATTCTTCAAATTTGGGAATAGCTTCTGTGAGACCTTTCTGCATACGAACCTTGTAGGGTTTCATCTAATGACTTTTCAGAAAATCTCAACTTCTAATCCTCAGGGTACAGAACATCATCTATCATTCGTACGTATTTCTACAGTTTGTTTAAAAGTTCATAGATCCAGCTTTGAAAAATCACCCCTTCAGTGGATCTAACTTACAAACCCCACTCTACAGCTCGTGGAAACTTCCATGGCTTGTAAAGTGTGTTATATGTCAGCAAAAACTACAACAACTGCACACTTAGCCCAAAAGGTTGCCTGTAATCCTGAAACAAACATAAAGACACATCAAACTAACTAACATCGCTTTGAGAACACATGAAATTTCAAATTTTTAAGAATCAAAAGTATTGTATTTTAATAGCACATTAGTATTCCTCCACCAACTCATGGCTAGTAATTGGCGTTATAGACTAGCTTACATTGTGTTGATCCCTTAGTTCAATACTTCACCTATTTTCCATTCCTTTATGTATTTTGTTTTTTAAAAAAAATGTATTTATGACCCTTCTGAGGCTTTTACATTTTATGTTGTCTATTATGAATGTTCTTTCCATTTGATGGAAAATCGACCATTCTGATTCTATGCATTATGTATTACTGTATACTTATGGACAAATGATGTTTTCTAGTTTCCCTACTTCTTAATCTTGCTTCATTGCTTAAGATAGCCTATAGCCCCTTTTCCTTATGTTTTTTTGCAATATGTTCCTATTTACTACCTATGATCCCAAATGAGAAATGACATGCAAGCTTCAACCCATAGACTTTAGCTTATTCTCAATTGGAGTTCATTCGACTTTGGCAAGATTAGGATCCTAAAGGACTTTATTTGGACTGTAATCTAGGGTTAAGGGCGGGTAAGATAGCATATGGATAAAAGTGGCTCATCCTTTCTTGAACTCTACACTCATATTTCATGCTCAAGAATCCTTTCATCCTCATTCTTTTTGTTTTCCAATTGACATTTTTTTCTCTTAATTTTCAATGCTAAGTGTCTCCCCTTTTGCAACAATCTTTCAACAATTTTTGAGGGTACTCATTTTGAATCAATTTCTTTTTCTTACCATCATTTTTCTCTTTTTAAATCCTTTTCTTTTTCTCATCATTAAAAGACTCCTCTCCTTTCTCTCTTTTTCTTTTTCTTTCAACAAATTTTACATGGGAGACACCCCTCTTCTACCAACACCCCCAACTTTGGTATTTGGCCATCACTTTGCTCACTTAAGCTCAAGGAGGGAATGGTGAGAAACAATAAGGAATTGTGATTCACAATCAAGGTCGAGCCCACATGGTTGCCAAAAACAGACCAAGGCTCAAAAAGGGTTCACTAAGGGATCAATTCAATGTCATTGGAGCCTTACATTGTCAAAGTGGATTTAGAAGAAAGCAAAGAAGGTCAAAGGTCTTTTCCTAATATGGATTCAACCAAATCACTCCTCAAAATGAACCGGGAAGGTTCTAGATGTTGCGAAACATACCTTTCAATAAAATTTCTAACTCATGTTGTCAAAATGGATTTGCATTTGAACAATGGCAACACACACCCACAATTTTATGATCATTGCATATCCAAGCTCAATATTCACACAGTCAACTTGAGATGCATCAAATCCACTCATGGATTGATTTTTCTGGAGAAGGACTAATCGATGAGTTAGTACTTGCTCTTCATCTATGGCACTATCCAAATCGAAGATATGGACTACTAATACTTGAATTGCTAAGTGTTAAAGACATGATTAATATAATTGAACGGCTTTTCACATATGCATGGGTTTGCCACAAATATTAAGGACATTATTCATAATCATTCACCCATTCAAATAAAAAAGAAAGAATCTAATGACTACTAATCTATTACAACCCAAAACAAAATGAATATTTGCAAACCAAAATTAAAATACTATCACAAATTTCTATCAACAAAAACTAAAATAAGCATTGTCTCATCCAAACCATAACATAAACAATAGTTAGTCATCACCATGAAATATTGGGCACTTCCAAATGCTCACCCCTTCCTAAAAAGAGATTGGGCACTTCCAAATGCTCACCCCTTCCTAAAAAGAGAACATTGTCCTCAATGTGCAAGAAGAACATCAAGTAAGCATAAAAGGAAAGAGTGAGAGTTAGAGTCCCCCTAAACAAACTCAATCCTTCTATAGTAGTGGTGGTAGTGGAGATAAAGAAGTACTCATGGGGGCATCAATGCCTACATCTTGTGGTATACTCTCTAAGTCAATCATTAGACTCACAAGCTCTGGATCACTGGCACTAGATGTACTAATATGGGTGTATCCTCGAGGGATTCCTTGGTCACAGCGTCCACAATATCTGCTTCTAACCACTTCAACTCCATAAGCTTTGCTTGACTTGGATCATCTCCATAGGCTAAGGTGTTCGGGATACCTATCACATTGACCTATTCATCACTCTCACGAAGAATATCAACTACCATCATACCTTCAGGGACCTCATTTATATCAACTCTAGGTGGCACTTCCAATCTATCCCAAAGAGAATTTATGTTCGTAGACCTTACAAATTGTCACGACCTAGACCTAGGGTCTAGTCTTAACTTAGTGAATGTAATATCCAAAGGCATCCTATCCAAGCCTCGTGTTCATATCATAAATATTCATAAGTTGAAAAAAGAATACATAAGAGAATAAGCAAGTGGAATGTATAAAACTAAGAATGTTATAGTTTCCCTTGAGGGAAAATACATTAATCTATAAAGTGTCCAAAACATGCCTCTGCATACTAAGATCTTGGCAGGGTCTAGAACATGTCATACTAGCTCACCCTCAAGATATTACATCAAAAGTAAATAATAAAGTCTCCACATAGAAGATGATCATAAATATGCTTATTCCTGAATCATGCGAATTCACTAATAGTTTTCAAGTTTAGAATCAAAATCTAGCCACGAAATGAAATAGGTGCCTCGTCATCCGTCCTTACATGGTTAGATCATATATGCAAAGAAGTATGCATTAGTATGTGGAATATACTAAGTATGTAAGTAAAACTCCCCAAAAATGCCCGAAATTGTGCCTCAAAAATCTCCATAATCGTAATTTTTATATATCTCAAAATGTGTACATGATATCAAAAATCTGACGTCATATGCATGATCAGGGGAAAAATTGAGTAAAAATGGGTATAACCCCGATTTTAGAGAAGTTGTAGTGAAAATAATTTTTTAAAAATCATGATTTCTAGAGACGATCTGCGCCCAAGGCGCAACGAGCTAGGGGCGTGGAGATGTGTAATTTTTGATATTTTTTGTTTCGGCCTAAGGCTTTGGGGTCTTGGATCCATCCACTCCTATGCATAAAAACACATATACTTAGTCATTTTTGAACTCCATATCACTCAAGACACTCTCAAAATTCTCCCTAATACATAGACAAATATTTAATCCAAATTGAGGTGTCACAAACTCATTCCCAGATCTCAAGAACTTAATTCAAGTTTAAAGTTTTCATTCAAATCAACATCAAGGAAATCCCCAAATTTGAGTATGTGGGTTTCAACCATTGGGTCCTTTCACCCATAGTGTCAACCTTCCTTTTTATGTGAATTGCATGTTTTCAAGTTGGATTATCTATGGGTATCTCTTATTATGAATTCACTTATTAACTATGTTGGGCTTTTATAAAATATTGACTGCTTATGCATGTTTTGAGCTATGAACATATGAGCTATTATGGGATTTGATGAGTGGTTTCAAGTTATCTTGCATGAGGGTTTCACTATGTGTTGGTAGGTTGATTTACCTTGTGTTTTCTCATATGATTTCACGCTTGAATTGCATGATTTCGAACTAGCATTACATACCCGCCAAGTGTTTGATAAAATATCTTATTAAGGATTCTTGAGTTATTGATAATCTTTTTCATGGCTTATGAGTCAAATGACTTTATGATGATTAAGAGAAAGTATGTAAGTGTTGAATTCATGAGAAGTACCTATGCAGTTATAAGTTGACCACACCTTGTTGGGGGGTGTTATACCCAATCACCTTGTTGAGGGGATGTCAAGCCTTAATCGCCTTGTCGAGGGGTGGAAAGCGCATACTACCTTGTTGAGGGGTATGTACCTCAATCTCCTTGTTGGGGGGTGGTAAGCCCATACTACCTTGTGGAGGGGTATGTACCTCCATCACCTTCCAAGGTGGTGGCATGTCTTGGAATTCAAGCAAAGCATGCTTGGGCTATATGGATATGGTCTCTTCTTACACATGTACTATGTATAATACAAGCATGTTTTACTTCAAGCATTGATCATTCATGCCTTATTGTTATTATACTTATTCATTTCTTATGCTTATGCATTTTGATTATGTTGCCTATGTCTTGTTGTATTGCATCATACATACTTAGTACATTCAACATATTAACACATACTCTAGGCCTACATGATGTTACCATGTAGGAATTGGAGCTCCTTATGATCATCCACCACGTGGCTAGTTTTGGCATATTGAAGATAAGCTTTGGTGAGTCCTCAAGTTCGGGGACACTAGCTATGCTACTCTTGCTTTATTTACTCTTTATATTGAACTCTTGATACTATGAGGGTGAGCTTGGTAAGTACCTTGGCCCCCACTCAAATTTATGTTTAGAGGTGTTGTTAGAACAAATGATATACTTATGCTTTGAGCTTTGAATCCCCCATGTTTTAAACTATCAAATACTTCCCTTAGGCCCTTTATCCTTATTTATACTCTCTTGTTGTTGATTAATTGCTTCCATGATCAATGATGTGTAAATGATATGCTAAGAGGCTTGCTTAGGGTCCCTTCGGGTTCTAATTTAGTGTGTCACGTCTAGGCACTAGGCTTGGGTCATGACAAAGTTGGTATCAGAGCACTAAGTTGTTAATGGTCCTCGGAATCCAACACATCACATCGATTAGAGTCTTGTTCATGGTTGTCAAGTGCACCACGACTATGAATAAGAGGCTATGAGACATTTTAGTAAATGTTTCCCTTCTTCAAGGTCTAAGTCATGCTATAGCGGTTAACGTAAGGCTTTTTCCTCTAATGAGTGTCCTTTGCTATTCTAGATCATGTTTATTCCAAGAGGTCAACTAAGGAGAGCTTGTTCACCTGAGGAGCAACCGGCCCCTCCTGCTCCTTAAGCTCCTTGAGATGGGGGAGTCGCTCATGAAGAATTCTGGGATGCTATTACCATGTTGGCTCATGCTATGACTAATCAAATCAACCAAGGAGCCCAAGCCCCTCATGTTTTTACTCCGGCATCTAGGGTGAGGGAATTTACAAGAATGAACCCATCGAAATTCCACATGTCTAAGGTGGATGAGGATCCTCAAGAATTTACTGATGAAGTGTATAAAGTGTTGTCTATTATGGGGTTAGATCGGAGGTGAAAGCGGAGTTGGCGGCCTACCAACTCAAGGGAGTAGCTCAAATTTGGTTTACCCAATACAAGGTGGAGAAGGGGAATGATAATGTGATTGTTTGGGAGGAGTTTAAAGCGGCATTTCTCAACCAGTTCTTCCTTCTTCAGCTAAGGAAGACCAAGATGATGTAATTTATGAATCTAAAGAAAGGGTTCATGAGTGTGAGGGTGTATGCCCTTAAGTTCAACCAACTCTCTAAGTATACTCCACAATTGGTAATCGAGCCGAGGTCTAGGATGAATAAATTTGTATCGGGTGTGTCCGACTTGATTAATAAGGAGTGTCGTGTCACTATGTTGATAGGTGATACGGATTGTTTCCACCTAATGACATATGCCCAACAATTGGAGGAGGAAAAGTTGAGAAAAAGAAGAAGTAGTAAAGCCAAGAGGGCTCATTTTGAAGGTAGATTCCAAAATTCTAAGGGTAGACGGTTTCCTCAAGGCTACAAGTCTCCAAGTCAAGGGCCTTTCAGTGCTCCAAATAGGGGATTTGCTAATAACTGTCCTAAATGTAAAAGGTGTGGTAAAGGTCTTAGTGGCCCATGTTTGAGGAACATTTATGCTTGCTATGGTTGTAGGGAAGTGGGTCATAAGATGATTGATTATCCACATAATCAAAACAAGGGTAGGGATGGTCGTCAACAAGGCGAAGGTTGAAACAACCCCAAACATGCCCTAAAATGAGCATCGGAAGTGCCCAGAATCATAATTTCCATATATCTCAAAATCCATATGTGATATTGCGAATCTGACTTCATGTTCTTGATCAAGGGAAAAATTGAGTGTGCAATGGACCTAACCCAGATTTTAGAAAAAATGAATCACAATTTAAAAATCCAAAAAATTCCTTAACCACTGTTGATCCACGCCCCTGGCGCGATGCGGATGGGGTGCAGACTAGTGTTATTTTTACCCAATTATTTTTAGTTTGGTCCAAGGTTTTTGGGTCTTGGGCCTAAGTCTTTCTATGCATGAAAATACCTATACTTAGCTATATTTCACCTTCATATCATACAAGATATTCCCCAATACTCTCTGAAACACTCAGAAAAATATTTTATCCCAAATTTCAAGTCCCATAACTCATCCGAATCTTAAGGATTTCACTCAAGCTTCAAGTCTCCATTTCCAATCTTCATAAAGAATTCTTCAAAGCTAAGGTATGTGGGTTTCAACCATTAGGTTCCTTCACCCATGGTTCCCAAACTTCCTTTTTACCTAAATTGCATGATTCTAAGTTGATTTACTTATGGGTATTGCTTATTACGAAGTTGACTACAAACTATGTTGGAGTTTCATGAAATTGTGACTTTTTGAGCATGTTTTGAGCTATGAATCTAAGATCTATTAGATTGTTGACGGGTTTCAATGTATCTTACTTGAGGGTATTACCTAGTATTTGTTGGTTGCTTTTACATTGAATTTTCTTGCATGATTTTACTCTTGTTTTGCATGATCTTACACTAGCATTACATACCCGCCAAGTATTTGATAAAATATCTGATTTTGGATTCTCGAGTTATGAATTATCCAATGCATGATCTATGTTATGAATGACTCTATGATAATAAAAGGAAGGTATATATGTGTTGCTTTCATGAAAATGTATCTATTGGGATGAAAGTTGACCAATTGCATAGCTCGGGGGTGGTAGGTCGGTGCTACCATGTTGAGAGGTATATATTTCAATCGCCTAGATCGATGGGTAGTAGGCTTGTCTACTATGTTGAGGGGTATATACCTCAATCGCCTAGCTCGAGTGGTGTAGGCCCATGCTAGCACATTGAGGGGGGTATAAACCTCTATTGCCTCACCAAGGAGGTAGTAGGCCATGGTTATCTAATGATGGTCACCTTCTTCACATGTAATATGTTCTATATACGTATGTTTTACTTCAAGTATCATTCACTCATGTCATATTGTTATTATGCTATCATTTGCTTATGATTATGCATTTTGCCTATGTTGCCTATCTCTTATTGCATTGCATCCTACATACTTAGTACATTCAAATGTACTAGCATATACTCTATGCTTACAGGATATTACCATGTACGAACCGGAGCCCCACTAGAGCGTCCTCCTCCATGTTGCTAGTACAATTCCTTTCAAAGCTGGTTGGTGAGTCCTCTATTCCAAGGACAATGTCTTTGATCCTATGCAATGTATTAAAACTCTTTTCTTTGATGTATGCTTATTACTAAGAGGGGTGAGCCCACTCCAATAAGAAAGTCATACTGTCAGCAATTAACCTAACTAAAGGTTAGGGTCGAATACACAGGAAATACAGGGCTTGACTACAAGAATTCACTATCAATCATTTCAAGTATCTATAACTAAAATCTCTAAATGGGGGGTGGGGGTTTGTGATTCAAGAACAAAGAAAAATAAACACTACACTACAATGCAAGAAAAGACCTAATTTTAGGGACAACATGGGAATTGTGTTCCCCATGGTTTATTGACACAATTGCTCTAGGTCAGCAAGCATCCACCACTCTTAAATTTGGCCAACTCCTGTGTCACTGTACTTATGTCAGCAAGTCGACCACCTTCAAGCCTCTGGTGGAATCTCGCCTTGAAAGCATCTACACAGGTATCCACCGCTCAAATTATCTCATCAACCAAATAGCGGGCAAAATGCTGTTATCCTCTCCTCCGAGTCCCTTATGGTCTGGCTAACCTAAGTTCTAACCTCTGCAGCTAAAGCCTGAAGTCTGGACTCTGCCGTAGCCACCCTATATAATAGTGCCTGAAAAGCAATAGCGAAGATAATAAAAATCAACCTATATTATAGATGCTTCTGGTGCTAGAGTACTAGAGGATAGCATGGACTCAATCTCAACGGTTGGTGTAGGCTCTGTAGCTGTCAGAGTAGTACCAGTAGGAGTTGGAGTTGAACTCTGAGTCTGAAGCTCAACTGGGAATGACTCTAGAATAGGAGGTGGAACAGCTCTTTCTGGAGCTACTGGGTTCTCGTTAGCCTTGATTATACTTGGGTCCATCATACACACAACCTCTACCTGAGGGTCCAACTGGAGAGAGACCCATATCCCAGCTTTTTTGCATAATCTATGTATCAAGATGGGAAATGGAAATGCATTATAGGTGTGGACTGGTGACTCATGGATCTGCTTTGCTATAGCACAAGCCAAGTCAATTTTATACCTTGCCAAGATGCTAGCCAACAATACAACTCTTTCTAATATGATCACATAATCTGTGAACGTCGATTTGATGCGCCAACAGATAATAGACCATCAAAATATTTCCTGAATATCAGGTGGGCTTTGTTTGTAACCCATGTTGGCTCAACACCTTCTTCGTAAATTTGGCTCGCTATCCACCTAAGGAGCTTTGTTCTCAGCCCAGCATCCTTCTGATTAACTACCTTTATTATATCTGCAATCCCATGATCATACTTCATAGTGGCATGTGGCACTCTATAATTTGGCCCAAACTATACCCTCGGAATAATTTCTTCTGAGACATCAACAGCCTCACCTTGGACCAAGACATCACTCAATCGTGGTTGCTCAATGGGCTTCTTGTGCCTTGGACAATTATTGCATATAGTAGCATAGTAGGAGGCATAGAATTCTCAAACCAAGTAGGGGGCGTACTTTCCCAACACTTGTGATAGCCATCCTAGCCCATGGCGCTCAATTTAAGCTTCTAGCGTCGGTACACTGCTTAGCCCTGAGGCCTTTAAAACCTTGCCTCCTTATGAAACCTCACCATTGGCTTCCCTTGAATTTTTGGTTCCAGTCCCTTTTCATAAATATCTCTCATCCCTGGGACACACCACTTTGTGTTTTGGGGGTCTATGGAGGTGACAGCGTACCTAGAATCTGTTGATTGTAGGGGAGCAATCTCCTCTGGCTGAGCTTAAGATAGCTCGAGAGAACCAAACTCAGAAAGTGAGGCATCATCATCTGATCCTTCATCGTCACCCTCCTCTTTAGACTGGGAGGGGCTATCCACTTCCATCGGAACCCTTGTTGTTTGTGATCTCATCACGGGCACATTAGCTTCAAGGTATCGATGCACATTTATATCTTCAGTGAATTGTTTATCATCGGACATCTTATCTCTCCGTCGGTGTCCTGAAGTCGAGGCAGCACCCCTTCAACCCCTTGGAGGCATGAAACAAATGACTAACACATAAAACAATCAAATAAGAAACAATACAAATATTCAAGTGAAAACAACTGAACTAGGTGCAAGGTTGGAGGTATGAGGTCAAGGTACGACTCGTAGGCTAACCTACGAGCAATACTATGGCCTCGTAGTAGCAAGTTATATAAGAGAAATGCATTCTGGAATCAGCTACGAGACGCAGATATAACTCATAGAGTAACATACTAGTCGTAGTCTGAGCTCGTATCTCATTTCCAGAAATATTTTGAAAATTCAGATCTGGGCCATGAGACCACCATTATGAGTCATAACAAGTGCTATGACTAGTCATAACAAGTGCTACAAGTCATAGATGAGTCTCATACAGAAGATGTTAAAGCACCCTAGATGACTATTGCCTTCTATGAAGGGCCACCATGAGTCGTAAGATGACCTACGACTCATAGTGGTTCCTCGTAGCAGAAAATAGAGAGCACCATAATAAAACCCCGTATTTTTCGATGCTTTTTGACAGAAATTGGAAAGTTGCATAGGTGCTTCTAACCTTTCCATAATGAACAAAAATTAACTAGGAAGCACCAAAAACAAAAAATACATAAATAATCCAATATTAAGATTAATCACTACACTTTACCAATCATCCCAAAATGAAACACGAATCCTCTATCTCATTCAAAACATTTCCAGTATGAAGTAATTTTGGAAATCACCCAATTTAAACAATAGTATTGCACACATGGAGACATGCAAAGGTTTACTCAAGTTTATACAATAGCCATTCATAACAACAGAATGATAAAACCCCAATATTTACCACTTTTAACCCCAACATGGTCTCACCAGATAATTACCCATAAATCACGTAATAGACACATGCAACCATAACATCAGACTTTGTAATCACCAAGCAAGGGTATAATTAAAGAATCAACTCATTACAGGGGAATAAAAAATTCTAAATCATACTCCTCTCACTACAACAATTATTTTCACATGGTTTTGCTTATCATGATCACAAGATATTCACTCAAACACAAACAAAACAAGATTAGTTTAGATGTATAAAAAACTTACCATGAAAACTTGCAAGATAAAAGATGATTGTGTGATGAGAAGAAGAAGAGATGGGTGAAAACTTGGTAAAATGCATTTGCCGGGAGATGTTAGTAGAAGAATGATTTGGCGGATGAATGAGACAGTGAAAAGTAATGTTTGGGGTGTTATAAAATGAGAAGAACTGTTCCATGAAGGGACATGAGGAGCCAATAGACATTAGTCTTTTAATATTCCAAATCGGGTCATCTTTTAAAATTCTGCAGATCGGGCTTACGAGACCCCGACTATGAGTCGTAGGACATCATATGACTCATAGGTCCCGATCTCGTAACAGACCGAACACTTAAAGAAAATTTTGATTTTATACCTGGGTACTATGAACCCCCCTTTTGATTTCATACCAGGGTACTATGAACCCCACTTATGACTCGTAAGCGACTCTACAAATCATAAGGTTGGCTCGTAGTATATATGCCAATTTCTGCAACTCTTTGTTTCCCTCTACAGGGTATGACTACAAGTCGTATTGATGACTATGAATCATAGGCCTACTCGTAGAGGTTGTTCCAGGCATAAATCTCTCTACTCCTCAGTTTCCGGTTTTTCTTGCAACTAGTTACTCAAGTTACACCTAAATGCAAAAAAATACAGTTGATTCAAAGTTTTGACACTCACAACATAACATTAAACTACCACTAACAAATTAAGGAAATGAAAATGTCTCAAAATAATCTGAAACATAAAAGATGCTTGGGTTGCCTCCCAAAAAATGTCTTGTTTAATTTCGTGGATTAACCAAGCTATCATGGATAATCAGACTTCTCCATGAGTCCCATCGATACTCCTTTTACCCTTCTTTCGCCCATCCTACACTGCCTCTGGTTGCTCAGCAAGCTGCTTCATCCTATCTCCAAGCCTTTGCATTGATATGGTTTGTTGTTCCACTTTGTAGTTACCTTTTATAACATCAAACTTTATCTCCCGAACAACATCCTCTTGCTCTTTAACCTTGTTCAGGACTTGTTCAAGCATATGCTCAATCCTTGTCAGCTCGTCGGGGATGCAATGCTGGGGCGGGACCTAAGCCAATTAGGTGTACTCTCTTTTCTAGTATTGCTTGGGGTTCCCTCGGATGTACTAGTGGATGGCACTAGCTACTTCTGCCATGGTCGATAAACCTATGTTATCATAGATAACTTATCCATGTATTAAATGATTTCACTAAATGGTTGTCTTAGAAATGCCCAACACACCCCTCTGAATAAATCAACTTGTCCTTGTTCTTCAGAGGGTAGTGCTCTGTAGAAGCTAGATGCCAATTCAGCATCAGTCAGATGATGGTTTTGGTTCATTACTAAGCACTTATACCATTTCAAATCTGCCACTACAGATTCTCCTAGCACCCTTTCAAAATTGTAGATGTTATCTTATAGTTCTCACTTGTTGGGCCCCGTATAGAAGTTCATGAGGAACACTCTATGCACCTCCCCCCAGCAGGACCAAACATCTGATGGTAGAATTGACCACCATTCTGCATCTATATTTCGAAGAGTCATGGGGAAGGCTTGGAAAGCATGGCCTCCCAGGTAGGATGTCTTGTCCTAAGAACCCCCCTCAACGTTTGAGTAAAATTTTGCAGGTGAATTTGAGGGTCTTCGGACTCTTTTCCATAAAACAGGCTAGCCTATGCAAGGTTTCCAACAAGTCATTTACGATGTAGAGCTTTTTTTTAGTCATGGTGCCAACAAACCATGAATAGACTTAAACAACAACAAAAAAAGTAACAGTAAAATACAGGAGAGTCTAGCAACTAACGCTTGAACTAACTAATAGTGAAATAAAGTCAAAACCTAGATGTATTCCCTGGCGATAGCGCCATAATTTTTTGATAATATTCACGCTCCAATAAAAAAATGATCGTTGTCAGAAATTAACCTAACCAAACGTTAGGGTCGAATTCATAGGGAATACATGTCTTGACTACGAGAATTCACTATAAATCATTTCAAGTATCTATAACTAAAATTTCTAAAGGGTGGGGGGATTTTGTGATTCAAGAAAAAAGTAAAATAAATACTACACTACAATGCAGGAAAACACTCAATTTTAAGGATAACTTGGGAATTGTATTCCCCATGGTTCGTTGACTCAATTTCCCTAGGTAACATAACTACAATTGGAGATTCGCATGCAAGAAAGTAATTTATGTTCTTCCAGCCCTCTTGTGAAGGTTAAGGTCGAATTTTACCATGGTGCTTAGTCAGCTACTATGGCGTGCAAACTAACCATTACATATTGTCCCAGTCAACCTCCCCTTGGGAAGGTTTGGTGGATTGTCGAATCCTGTCATCTACTTCATTGTTCATATTTGTCACTACCTCAGTCGGGCTCATGATAGTAGGCAGAATTTAGTGTTGGCCACCACCAAATAACAATCATAATGAAGAAAAATAGACGATACATGCAAAATCCTAATCATAAAAATGCAATAAACCTAGGAAATCTCAAGTCAACTATCAATTGTTCCCACAACCCCAAGTTATGGGTACTTAGCTACTCATGGCTAAGGAAAAACCAACAAGAATGTAAATACAAAACATAGTTGAGGATTTTGCCCAAAGCAATGAAGGATGAAGACACCACCAACTGCAAACCAAAAGCTTGGTAGATTGACAATGTGTACAAGGCGAGATTTGCAATCCCCAAAAGTGGGGTTTCCAAAAAAAAAATGATAAACTAAGCTAAAGCCCTAAATTATTCTTGAGAGAATATTCAAAGGCTCTTTCAATGTCTACAAAATTTCTAATATGTGGAATCCCTCAAATAAAACCTAACCTAAAGTATTTATAGTAGTTATAAGTTTAACCTTAAAAATTCCAGAGAAAAGACAGTTGAAAGATGGTACACCTCACAGGTATGACTCTAGGGTGACCTATGAGTTGTAATCAGGGTCTCATATTAGGTTCTTGGCATCATAGACTCAACTGGAACAATTCATTGGTACGAGTCATTACTTACGCTACGACCCATATGCTCCTCTCGTAGTCTAGGCCTTCAGTTTTGGTTCCAAAGTTTTGGCTCTCTGATTCCTACTACGAGTCCACCTATACAAGTCATAGTAAGACTTACAACTTGTAGGATGGCCTTATAGGGTTGACCTTCACATAGAAGATTTCTGATTTTTGGTCTCTATTTCTTGTTACGATAACACCCTACGACTCATAGCTTGGGCTACGACTCGTAGGTGAACTCGTATGTCCTATGCTTCAGCAAAATTTTCAATTTTCCCCCACAATCAGGCCAACCTAACATTTCTGCAAAAACAAATTAAAACCATAAAAAGTCGCTTTATGAACTCACAAAATCCCTTGTTTTAGGCATGAAATATGTTGTATTTTGACAGCATATCACTGGTTATTTGTCTTTGTCCGCCGCTCATATCTATGTAGTAGAGGCGTTATTGTAACCTTATGATGTATTAATGTTATACTCTATTGAACCTACTATGTTTCTAGGAAATGAAGGATGTCGCTTAGTCTCATGTTCCCATTTTACTATCTCTTGTCGTTGTTTAAATGCTTCCGCGACCAAGGATGTGTAATGATATGTAAAAAGGCTTGTTTTGGGGTCCCTTCGGTTTCCCCATTAGCCGTGTCACATCTAGGCCCTAGGCTTACGTCATGACAAACTTGGTATCAGAGCACTAGGTTGTTGATCGTCCTTGGCATCCAACATACCGCGTCGAGTAGAGTCTTATTCATGGTTGTGTTGTGCACCACAATTATGAGCAAGAGGCTATTAGATGTCGTAGGAAATGTTTCCCTTCTTCTTACTCTATGTCGTGATATATAAGTTATGGTAAGGTTTTCCCCAACTAATGATTGTTTTTTTCTATGCTAGATCATGCCTAACATAAGGGGAAAAAGAGCCCGCACACCTGAGGAAGAACTGACTCATGGTGAGCTTCGGGATGCTCTCACTTTGCTAGCTCAGCTTGTGGATAATGAAGCCAACTAAGGGGCCCAAGCCCCTCATGCTCCTACTGCGGCATCTAAGGTGAGGGACTTCATGAGGATGAATCCACCAGAGTTCAATGGGTGTGGGGTGAATGAGGACCCTCAAGAATTTATTGATGAGTTATGCAAAGAGTTATCCATTATGGGTGTGAGGTCAGAGGAAAAGGCAGAGTTGACGGCTTACCATCTCAAGGGTGTTTCCCAAATATGGTACACTCAATGGGAGGAGGAGAAGGGGAATAACAATGTGGTTCTATGGTAGGAGTTTAAGAAGGCTTTCCTCAACCGATTCTTCCCACTTATGCTTAGGGAAGCCAAAATGGTAGAGTTTATGAATTTGAAGCAAGGATCTATGAGTCTGAGGGAGTATGCCCTCATGTTAAACCAACTTCCAAAATATGCTCCACACTTGGTTGCCGACCCAAGATTTAGAATGAACAAGTTCATGATGGATGTATCCGACTTGGCGAGTAAGGAGCCAGTATGCTATGCTCATTAGTAACATAGATTTCTCCTACTTAATGACTTATGCCGAAGAAATAGTAGGGGAGAAATTGAGGAAGAGGAGGGATCACGAGGCCAAGAGGGCCCACTTTGATGGTAAGTTCCAAAGTTGCTAAGGTGGCCGGTTTCAACATGGCATAGGGTCTTCTCATGCTCCTAGTGGGAGATTTTTCAATGACTACCCAAGGCCCCAAAAGGGTGGTGGTGTGATGTCTAGACTCGGGTGTCCTAAGTGAGGTAGGGGTCATGGTGGTCCATGCTTAAGGGATACCAATGCTTTTTTTGGTTGTGAGGAAGTAGGCCACAAGATGATTGACTGTCTATGAAATCGCAACAAGGGTAAAGATATTCGTCTTCAAGGCCGAGGTTCTAATGCAGTTCTTTTGGGTAGAGGAGACCAATAAGGTGGTGCCCCAAGGAACAATCAGTTTTAGCCTTTGAATGGGAGTCAAGGGGTTGATGAGATGCCCGATATCATCACTAGTATGTTGAAAGCCTTTGATTTTGATGTGTATGCATTGATAGACCTAGGTGCGACTCTTTCTTTTGTTACTCTTTTTGTTGCCAAAAAGTTTCATGTTGAGCCCGAATTGTTGTGTGAATCTTATGAGATGTCTACTCCTATTGGTGCTTCTGTTATTCCTAGAAAGGTCTATAGGAACTGTCCCATTTGCATCTTCACAGAATATTGCCTTATGATCTCGTTGAATTGGATATGATTGATTTTCATGTCATTCTTGGGATGGATTGGTTGCATGCATATTATACCTCTATTCATTGTAGAACCCATAGGGTCAAATTCCAATTCCCAAATGTACCCGTCCTTGAGTGGGAGAGTCATGATGTGGTGGTCAGGGTAGGTTTATTTCTTGCATTAAAGCCCGTAAGCTGATCTCTAAGGGGTGTCTCTATCATCTCGTGAGGGTTAGGGTTGTTGAGTCTAAAGTCCTTCCTATAAAGCCGACTCCGATGATAAATGAGTTCTTCGATGTCTTTCCAATTGACCATCCCCATGTTCTTCCCAAAAAGGAAATAGTCTTTCGCATAGACCTCCTTCCTGATACTCAACCCATTTCTATTCTCCCTTACCGTATGGCCCTAGTGGAGTTAAAGGAGTTGAAGGAGCAATTGAAGGACTTGTTGGAGAAGGGTTTTATTAGGCCTAGCCAATCACCTTGGGGTGCACCGGTGTTGTTTGTGAAGAAGAAAGATGGGTCTCTTAGAATGTGTATTGACTACTGGCAACTTAATAGGGTTACCATCATGAATAAGTATCTTATACCAAGGATTGATGATTTGTTTGACCAACTTCAAAGGGCTAGTCACTTCTCTAAGATTGATCTTTCGTCCAGGTACAAGCAAGTGAAGGTGAGGGATTGTGACATTCCCAAGACGTCCTTTCGAACCAGGTATGGGAATTATGAATTAGTGGTTATGTTTTTTGGGTTGACCATTGCACTACCCATCTTTATGGAACTTATGAATAGGGTCTTTAAACCCTACCTCGATTTGTTTGTTGTGGTCTTTGTTGATGATATTTTGATCTATTCACATTGTGAGGAGGAGAATAAAAGTCATTTGAGGGTAGTACTACAAAGATTAAGGGAAGAGAAGTTGTATGATGAGTATGACAAGTGCAAATTTTTGTTGATAGAGGTTTCCTTCCTAGGTCATGTAGTGTCAGGGGATGGTATCAAGTGAATCCTAAGAAGACGAAGGTGATTAGAAATTGGACTAGACCGTTGACCCCGTCGGATATTAGGAGCTTCTTGGGCTTAGTAGGTTACTACCAGAGATTTGTGAATGGGTTCTCCTCTATTGCTTTTCCTATGACTATGTAGACCCAAAAGAAGGCTAAATTTAAATGGGCCGATGAGTGTGAAAGGAGTTCCCAAACAATGAAGGATAAGCTTATCTCTGCTCCCATATTGTCTCTACTAGAAGGGCTAGAAGGGTTTGTGGTGTATTGTGATGCTTTAAGGGTTGGTTTGGGTTGTGTCGTAATGTAAAATGGTAAGGTGATAGCCTATGCTTCTAGACAACTCATAGTGCATGAAAAGAATTATCCTACTCATGATCTTGAATTCGTCGCTGTGGTTTTTTCTTTGAAAATTTGGAGTCATCATTTGTATGGGGTGCATGTTGATGTGTTCACCAATCATAAGAGTCTCCAATATGTGTTCACTAAAAAGATCTTAACCTGAGACAAAGAAGTTGGTTAGAACTTCTTGAGGATTATGATATGAGTGTGCATTATCATACCGATAAGGCTAATGTGGTGGCGAACGCTTGAGCAGGGTTTCTATGGCTACCCTAGCTCATGTTGATGGTGGGGATGAAGAGGTGGTTAGGGAGGTCCATCGGTTGGCTATATTTGGGGTTAGGTTAGAAGAGGTTGATAATGGTTGTATTGTGGTTGTTGATGGTCCAAAGTCTCCCTTGGTTAATGAGGTAAAAAAAAGCAAGATCTTGATCCCTCCTTGTTAGAATTGAAGGCATTGGTGAAAGAGGGCAAGGTGGAGGTTTTTCCCAAGAAGGAGATGGTGCCCTTAGGTACCAAGGTAAGTTGTGTGTACCTTGTGTGGAAGACTTGAGAAAAAGGATTCTTGATAAGGGTCATAATTCTTCCTATTTTATTTACCTAGTTCTAAAAAAATGTATAGAGATTAGAGGTATGTGTTTTGGTGGGGAGGCATGAAGAATGACATTGCCAAATTTGTATTCGATTGGCATAGTTGCCAACAAATCAAAGATGATCACCAAAGGTCGGGTGGCTTAACCCAAGATATAGAGATTCCTACTTGGAAGTGGGAGGAAATTTACATGGATTTTGTGGTTGGGTTGTCTAAGAATAGAAAGGGTTTTGATTCTATTTGGGTTGTGGTTGATAGTATGACAAAGTCGGCTCATTTCATACCAATTAAGACTGCTTATGGGGCCGAAGATATGCTAAATTCTACATTCATGAGTTAATGAGATTGCATGGGGTGCCCTTGTCTATCATATCAGATAGTGATGCTCAATTCACTTCATACTTTTTGAGTTCCTTCCAAAGAGGTCTTGGAACTAAGGTAAAGCTTAGTACGACCTTTCACCCTCAAATGGATGGCCCAAGTCAAAAGAACTATCCAAACTCTTGAGAAGGTTCTTAGGGCTTGTATTTTGGAGTTTAAGGGTAGTTTTGATGATCATCATCCATTGTTTGAGTTTTGTTATAACAATAGCTATCATTTTGGCATTGGTATGGCTTCTTTTGAGGCCCTCTGTGGTAGACATTGTAGATCACTAGTTGGGTTGTTTGAAGTGGGAGAAATGACTTTTTTAGGTCTGGATCGGGTTATGGAGGATATGGAGAAGGTGAGGTTGATTAGACAAAGGTTGAAAATAGACCAAAGTCATCAAAAGTCCTAAGCCGATGTGAGGAGAAGCGAGCTTGAATTTGAAGTTGGTGATTGGGTCGATTTGAAAGAGTCACCTATGAAGGTTGCAGTCCATTTTGGTAAGAAGGGTAAATTAAGTCCAAGATTTATGGGTTCCTATAGGGTGTTGAGGAGGATTCGTAAAGTGGCCTATGAGTTGGAGTTGCCTAGTGAAATGTATTTGGCACGTTCGATCTTCCATGTGTCTATATTGAGGAAGTGTGTGGAAGATCCAAATCCCATTGTTCCATTAGATATTGTAGGGCTTGTTGAAGATAACTTGACTTATGAAGAAGTTCCAGTAGAGATCTTGGACAGACAATGGAAGGGGTTGAGGAACAAAAATGTTGCTTCCGTTAAGGTCCTTTGGAGGAATCGACAAGTCAAAAATGCTACATGGGAGGCTAGAGCGGACATACAAAAGCGATATTCCTATCTTTTCCATTCTATTGAAGTCTAAGGTACTAATTCTAAATCTTCTATGTAATTTCATATCTCATGTTTCAGCCCCTAAGTCATTTGCACGCATTCATGTTTATGTTGACAAGTTCATGATGATTTTTAACACTAATGTTGAGATTTTTGAAATGATGTTTAAGTGCATTGTTGCACTCTTGTTGGGGCTGATCCTTCATGATTATCCTTCTTATGTATATTTCTTTGACATTCAGGGATAAATTTTCCCAAGGGAGAGATATTGAAACGACCCCAAAAAGTGCCTGAAAATGCGCCTCGGAAGTGCCTGAAATCGTAATTTCCATATATCCCAAAATTCGTGCGTGATATCAAAAATCCAACTTTGTATTCTTCATTAGGGGAAAAAATTGATTGGCAAATGGTTCTAACCCTGATTTTATAGCAAATCAATCACAATTTCAAGTTCCTAAAAATTCCTTATCCAGTGTTGATCTGCACCCCTGGCGCGACGCGGCTGTGGCGCGGACTAGTGTTATTTTTGCCCAGTTATTTTTAGTTTGATCTGAGGCTTTTGGGTGTTGGTCCTATGACTTTCTATGTGTAAAAATACATATACTTAGCTATATTTCACCTTCACATCATACAAGACACTCCCTATACTCTCTCAAAAACTTAGACAAATATTTCGCCCCAAATTTCTAGTCCAAAAACTCATGCGGATCTTAAGGATTTTACTCAAACTTCAAGTATTCATTGCCAATCTTCATCAAGAACTCTTCAAAGCTAAGGTATGTGGGTTTCAACCATTGAGTTCTTTCACTCATGGTGCCCAACCTTTATTTTTCCCTAAATTTCATGATTCTAAGTTGATTTACTTCTGGGTATTATTTAATACGAAGTTGACAACAAAATATGTTGGGGTTTCATGAAATTGTGACTATTTGAGCGTGTTTTGAGCTATGAATCTAAGGCCAATTATATGATTTATTGAGGGGTTTCAATGTATCTTACTTGAGGGTATTACCTAGTATTGGTGGGTGGTTTTACATTGAATTTTTTTGCATGATTTCACTCTTGTTTTGCATGAACTTACAGTAGCATTACATTCCCGCCAAGTGCTTGATAAAATGTCAAATTTTGGATTCTTTAGCTATAAATGATCCAATGTATGACCTATGTTAGGAATGACTCTATTGATGATAGGTAGGTATATATGTGTTGCTTTCATGAAAATGTATTTATTGGGATGAAAGTTGACCATTCACCTAGCTTAGGGGTTGATAGACTCGTGCTACCATGTTGAGGGGTATATACCTCAATCGCCTAACTCAAGGAGTGGTACGCATGTGCTACTATGTTGAGGGGTATTTACCTCAATCGCCTAGCTCAGGGGGTGGTAGGCCCGTGCTACCACAATATCACTTAAAAACTCACTCTAAAACCTCTCTAACACTTTATCAAAATTCCCACCCAAATCCATGTATTTCAAGCTCATATATTGGATCTCAAAGGCTCAATCCAAGCTTCAAGTCTCCTTCAAATTTTACATTAAGAATCTCCAAATTTAGGTATGCGGATTTCATCCATTGGGTCCTTTCACCCATGGAGCCCAATCTTTCTTTTGAAAATAGTATGTTTTCAAGTTGTATCATCTATGAGTATCTCTTATTATGGATTAGGATTATAAATTATATTGGGGTTTTATGAAATGTTGATTATTATGCATGTCCATCTACTTCAAGCTTATACTATGAATTGATTTTGTCTATTTAGATTAAGCATGTTTTGAGATATGAAATTATGATCTACTATGAGATTTGATGATGGATTTCAAGATACCTTACATGATGGTTTTACTATATGTTGGTGGGTTGATTTATATTGAGTTTTCTCATATTGTTTCACTCTTGAATTGCATGATTTTGAACTAGCATTATGCACCCACCAAGTGTTTGATAAAATGTTTTGACAAGGATACTCAAGTTATTGATGATCTATTACATGGGCTATAAGTCAAGTGACTTTATGAAGAGTAAAGGCTTGCATGTATGCACTGAATTCATCAAAAGTATCTTTGATGTTGCAAGTAGACAACACGTTGTTGGGGTATGACATGCCCAATCACCTCGTTAAGAGGTGAGTACCTCAATCACCTTTTTGAGGGGTGACATGCCCAATCACCTTATTGAGGGATGAGTACCTCAATCACCTTACAAAGGGGTGACATGCCTTGGATTTCAAGTAGTAGTTCGCTTGGTCTATGTTGATTATTGTCTCTTCCCACATATGATACGTATTATAGAAGCTATAGGATTTACAAGAATGTTTTACTTCAAGCATCTAATCATGCATGTGATATTGATATTATACTTATCCATTGCTTATGATTTGCATTTTGACTATATTGGCTTACGTCTTGTTGCACTTCATCCTACATATTTAGTACATTCAAATGTACTAACGCATAATCTGTGCCTACGTGATATTACCATGATTGAGACATGCTCCGGTCCCTACATGGTAATATCATGTAGGCATAGATTATGCATTAGTACGTTTGGATGTACTAAGTATGCGGTATGCAATGCAACAAGACATAAGCTAATATAGTAAAAATGCATATCATAAACAATACATATATATATAATCTCAATATGGCATGCATGATCAATACTCATAATGAAACATGCTTGTAAACCATTGAACTTGCATAACACATAATACACGTATAGTAAGAGACCCCAATCGATAAAAGTAAGATCAAGCTAGTTGTAACTAGGAAATTCGATGATTACCCCTCATCGGTAAAAAGATGATCTATTTGTCAAGGTAAACCATAGTTCACCTTACGGGAACCCGTCCCATTTAGTATGAAGTAACCCTCCTTATGGGAACCCATCCTATTTCGGAAAGGATTTCATGATAACGTGCACTAAATGGATCCACTAGTATTGAAAAGGTAAAGTGTAATCCTATGTTAGCACATAGTTTAGAGCCCAAAGACTTTATATAAGGACCCCTTGGGTCGAGCCCCCATCTAAAGTACTCAATCGGTGCTAAGTCTAATCACACGAAATACTTGAAATAATCATAACTTGTATAACTTGTAAGAAACATGGAGACTAAGTAGCTCTTAAAATGAGTTTAACCTCTAATGGTGAGCCTCACTTGAAATATAAGAATAATAATAATATATGAACCCTTTCTTTAACATGAATGACTCACAAGAGGTAAAAATCTTGAAAGTAGGGAAGACTTGATTCTTGCATGATCATGGATAATTTCATGAATTAGATACACGTTTGAAAGCCCTTAAACACCATGAAGTCACTAGACTTGTAAATCATGTAATAGATCATCAATAACTTGAGAATTCTTGACTTGACATTTTATCAAACACATGGTGGGCTCATGACACTTGTTCAAAATTATACAATTAAAGAGTTAAATAAGATGAAAAAAACATAATGTACATGAATCCACCAATATATAGTATAACCCTCATGTAGGATACCTTGAAATCCATCATCAAAATACATAATAGATCAAAGTTTCATAACTCAAAATATGCATAGTCTAAATAGACAAAAATCAACTCACAGTGTAAGCTTAAAATAGATATTCGTGAGTAATCAACAATACTTGATAAAACTCCCAACATAAATCATATACATATTTCATAATAAGAGATACTCATAAGTAATATAACTTGAAATCATGTAATTATTATAAAAAAAGGTAGATTGGGCTCCATGGGAAAAGGATCAACCAAATAAAAAAAAAACATACCTTAAGTCTTGATTTCTTTGAGGTGAACTTGAAAGAAACTTAGAGCTTGAAGTGAATCCTTGATTTTCAAAGTTAGGCTTGGAATCCTTGAATTTGGAATAAGATATTTGGTTTAGTCTTAGAGAGGTTTTCGAATGACATAAAGTTGAAAAGTGTCTAAGTATGGGTGTTTTCATGTTTTAGTGGGCATGGGGATATGACCTCAATGCCCTTGGGCGCATAGGAAAAACTAAGAAAAAAGTTATATTGGTCTGCATCTTGTCCGTGATGCAAACCCATGGCGGAGGAAGTTTTTGTGCTGATCCACGCCTAGTCCGTGTCGCGGCCTTGTCACAGATGCACACTGGAAATTGATAATTACCAAAAAAAGGTTTTCTCCATGGGTCCTCTAAAATCTGGGTTATACTCATTTTCCACTCACTTTTGCCTCCCGATCGAGAATATGAAGTCATGTTTTCGATATTACACATAAATTTGAAAATACATAAAAATTGCAATTATGGGAATTCTAAAGCACAATTTGGGGTATTTCATTTACCTCTTGTGAGCCATTCATGTCAAAGCAAGGGATCATGTATGATTATTATCAATTCTTATGTTCAAGTTAGGTCACTAATAGAGGTCAAGCATGTTGAAGAGCTACTCATATCATGTTATCATGTCTCTTACAAGTTACACATGCTATTATTAAAGTATGATTAGTTCAAGTATTCTGTGGGATTAGACTTAGCACTGATTGAGGCTTAAGATGAGGGCTCAACTCAAGAGGTTCTTATATAAAGTCTTTAGTCTCTAAAATATCTTCCACCATAGGATTATATATTTACCCTTATTATGCTAGTGGATCTATCTAGTTCATGTTATCATATTTGGTTTGCCTTGGCAAGTAGACCACACTTCGCCGGGGGTGTCATGCTAGTCACCTATACCGAGAGGGTATCATGCTTTGGATTCCTAGTTGTGGCTGCTTAGTCTATGTCGGTTGAGGTCTTTTCCCACATATGTGTGCTATATTATGTAAGTTAAATGTTTGACAAGAATGTTTTATTATAAGAATTGATCATGCGTGTCATATTGAGATTATATATCTATTGATTATGATTATGCATTTTGAATATTATGGCTTATGTATTTGATGCATTGCACCCTATATACTTCATACATTTGAAGTACTAATGCATACTCTATACCTACATAATATTATCATGTAGGGACCAGAGCTCTTTTTGATCATCCTCCTCCACTTGGCTAGTTCGGTACATCGATAAAAGCTTTGGTGAGTCCACTCCGAGGACAATATCTATGTAACTCATGCTATGATGAGACTTCTTTTATGTTGAGCATTTGTTATCATGACGGTGAGCCCGAGAAGTGTCTTGGTCCCCACTCCATTCTAGTAGAGGTGTTGTTGGATACTAAGTTTGTACATGCTTTTGAGCTTGACACTTCTTATGTTCCTATGTTTATGAAAGACTGCCCTTTCTCCCGCTTCACTTTTTATACTTGACTCTTGTTGATGTTTATTTTCATTTCCGCAACCAAGGGTATGTACATGATATGCTAAGAGGCTTGTTTAGGATGTCTTTGGACTTCCATTTGTCGTATCACGTCTATGCCCGAGGCTTAGGTCATGACAAGTTAGGTCCTGCAATATCGATACTCTTGCTTACTTTGGACGAGTAAGGTGGGAATTATTGACACTCATGATTATTGATGTAATTATGATGATCTAAAAATATAATGATGGTATAAGAATTAGATGTGATACTTGACATACTCCTTGAGTATATATGATTATTATGTGATTCATGCATTGATAATCTTGTTGTAATTGAAACGACCCTGAAAAGTGTCTGAAAATGTGCCTTGGAAAGCCTAAAATTTTAAATTTCATATATCTCAAAATCCGTGAGTGATATCAAAAAGTTGACTTCATATTCTTGTTCAGGGATAAAAATTAGGGAAAAAGGGGTCTAACACCAATTCTAGAGCAATTGAATCACAATTTCAAATTTCTAAAATTTCAATTTCCAGAGACAATCTGCAAAAGCACTGCAAGGTGCAACTGTCACATACATGTGTTAATTTGTCCTCCGTGATAGGTTCGCATCGCGGACCTATGTATTTTATTACAAGTGATTTCTATCTTGGTTCAAGGCTTTGGGGCCTTGGGCCTAAGTGTTCCCAATCGTGTTTTTACCTACACTTAGCCTTATTAAACCCTCATATCATCCTAAACATTCCCCAATACTCACTCAAATACTTAGCCATATATTCACTTGCAAAATTCATGTCCCAAACCCTCATCCCAAGCTGAGGTTCTCCTTCAAGATTCTTCTTCAAGATTCAAGTCTCCATCTCGAATCTTCACCAAGTTCATCTCCAGGCTAAGGTATGTGGGTTTCTTACATGGGTTCCTTTTACCCATTATACCCAAGCCTCCATTTACTCAAATTTCATGATTTACAGTTGATTAACACATGGGTGTTGCTTATTTTGAAATTCACTTCACACTATGGTAAAGCTATGTAAAGTTGTGACTGTTTTGAAATATTTTGAGCTGTAAATCTTTGATCCGTTATAAGATTTAAGAAGGGGTTTTGATGTATATTGCTTGAGAATGTTGCAAGGTGTTGACTGATGGTTTTGAAATGAATTTTCTTGCATGATTTCATCTTTAAATTTCATGGTTTTATACTAGTATTACACACCGTCTAAATATTTGATAAAATGTCCGAATGTGATTTCTTGAGGAATTGAAGGTCCAAAGCATGAGATATGATATGAATGACTATATGAAGATGCAATAACCTAATGTATATGATATACTATATATAAAGTGTTGCATTAGACCATACCCAACCCATGGGATAAGAGCTCAGATAACCGAGGTGGGGGTTTGTACTCATCAACCATGTGAGGGGCTTGTACTTCACCTCCGTGGTGATAAGGTGTGATTATCATCAATCATGTGGGGGGTTTGTTACCACACCGCCATAGTGATGGAGTGAAACCATAATCAACCACCAAGGGGTTTGTACCTTGAAAAGCTAGCTTGGTCTCTTCTACACATACAATATCCTATATGAGCATAAGTTACTTAAGCAGGTCTTACTTATGCATTGATCATACATGCCATATTATTATATTATGCATATTTTCTATTGTTATGCATTTTGATTATGATGCCTAATTGTTGTTGCATTGCATCTTACATACTTATTACATTCAAATATACTAATGCATACTCTATGCCTAAATGATGTCACCATGTAGGAACCGGTGCCCAAGTTGATCAACCTCCTACTCCACGTGGCTAGTTCAATACTACTCAAGCTAGTTGGTGAGTCCTCCACTTCAAGGACCTTAGTCCATTTGCTCTTATCATGTATTCAGACATTTTTCTTTATGTTCTATTTCGACTATGAGAGTGAGCTCGGTTGCTTTGTCTTGGCTCCCGCTCTTATCTATGTATTAGAGGTGTTTGTTGGACGAGTTATGTATCTATGCTAAGAGCCTTGACTCTATTGTTCTTGATATTTATGATGAGAAAGTGTTTTCCCTTAGTCCCGGTTGTCCCACTTTATTATCTCTTGATGCTTGTTGTACTGTTTCCGCAACCAAGGATATGTAATGATATTCTAAGAGTCTTTCTTAGGGTCCCTTCGTGTTCCATTTGCTCCATGTCACATCTAGGCTCTAGGCTTAGCTCATACCAAACTTGGTATTAGAGCACTAAGTTGATAGATCCTCAGAGTCCAACACACTGCATCGATTAGAGTCCTATTCATGGTTGGATGAGTACAATGACTATGAATAGGAGGATATGAGACATTTTAGGAAATGTTTCCCTTCTTCATGTTCTAAGTTATGCTATAGGGTTCTGCTAAGTTTTCTCCCTAACAATTGTTCATTGCTATGCTAGATCATGCCAAAACACTTGAGGAAGAAGGGCCCAAACTGCCAAGGAGCAACCTAACAATGGTGAGCTCTGCAATGCTCTCACGATGCTTGCCAAACTTGTGGCCAACCAAGTCAATCAAGGGTCCCAAGCCCCTCATGCTACTAGCCCGGGAGCTAGGGTAAAGGACTTTATGAGGATGAATCCTCCGGTATTTTATGGGTCAAAGGTGGATGAAGATCCACAAGAGTTCATTGATGAGGTCTACAAAATCTTGAATATCATAGGTGTTGGGCCAAATGAAAAGGCGTAGTTGGCAGTATACCAACTCAAAAGGGTAGATCAAATATGGTATGACCAATGGAGGGGTGATAAGGAGGTTGGTAATGTGGTGCTTTGGGAAGAGTTCAAATTGGCTTTCCTTAATCAGTTTTTCCTTCTTGAGCTTAGGGAAGCTAAGATGGTAGAGTTCATGAACTTGAAACAAGGTGTTATGAGTGTTGGGGAGTATTCCTTCAAGTATAATCAACTTTCAAAGTATGCTCCCCATTTGGTGGCTGATCCTACATCTAGGATGAATATGTTCGTGAAGGGGGTCTCCGATTCAGTAAGTGAAGAATGTCGGTCAGCCATGCTAAATAGTGACATGGACTTGTCTCGGTTGATGACATATGCTGAGAAATTAGAGAAAGAAAAGTTGAGGAAGAGAAGGGGGCATGAGGCCAAGAGGGCCCGATTTGAGGGTAAATTCCAGAAAGGGTGCTAGATTTCTTTAAGGCCAAGGGCCAACTCATGCTACTAATAGGGGATTTTCCAATGAGTTCCCTAAGCCTCAAGGTGTTGGTCATGTGGCTCTTAATGATGTGTGCCCTAAATGTGGAAATAGTCATGGAGGCCCATGTTTGAAGGATTCTAAAGCCTGCTATGAATGTGGGGAGCTTGGTCACAAGAAGGTGGATTGTCCAAGAAACTATGGCAAGGCCCGAGATACAAATGTAATTCCTTTGGGTAGAGGTGGTCCTCAAGGTGGTTCCCCAAGGCACAATTGATTTTATGCTCTACATGGGAGGCAAGAGGTTGGTGAGGTTCCCGATGTTATTATGGTATGTTGAAAATCTTTGACTTTGATGTATATACTTTGATTGATTCGGGTGTCACTCTTTCCTTATGCTTTGATTGATCCGGGTGCCACTCTTTCCTTTGCTACCCCTTTTATTGCTAAAATGTTCTATGTTGCCCTCAAGTGGCTGAATGAGTCATATGAAGTGTCTACTCCTATCAATGCCTCTATTATTGCTATGAAAGTTTATAGAAGTTGTTCTATTTGCATTTTTCATAAGTTGTTGCCTTGTGATCTTATTGAATTAGACATGGTAGATTTTGATATCGTTCTTGGGATGGATTGGTTGTATGCCTACTATGCTTTTATTGATTGTAGAATCGGTAGATCCAAGTTTCAATTCCCTAATGAACCCATCCTTGAGTGGGAAAGTCAAGATATGGTGGTCAAGGGTAGATCCATTTCTTGCATTAAAGCCCATAAGTTGGTCTCTGAGGAGAGTCTTTACAACCTAGTGAGGGTTAAAGATATGGAGTCCAAAGTCCCTTCCATAGAGTAGATTCTAGTTGTAACTGAGTATCTTGATATCTTCCCAAATGACCTTCCCTGTGACCCTTCCAAAAGGGAGATGGATTTTGGCATAAACCTCCTCCTCGATACTCAACCAATCTCCACTCTCCCTTACCGTATAGCCTCGATGGAGTTCAAAAAGCTAAAGGTCCAATTAAACAATTTGTTGGAAAAGGAATTTATTAGACCTAGCCAATCACCTTAGCGTAATCTGGTGTTGTTTGTGAAAAAGAAGAATGGGTCCCTTAAAATGGGCATTGACAACCAGCAACTCAATAGGGTCACCATCAAGAATTGATATCCTCTTTCAAGGATTGATGACTTATTTGACCAGTTGCAAGGGGCTAGCTTCTTCTCTAAGATTGATCTTCGGTCCGAGTATCATCAAGTGAGGATGAGGGAATGTGATATACCTAAGATGACTTTCCGGACTGGATATGGGCATTATGAGTTTGTTATGATGTTGTTTGGGTTGACCAATACACCAGCCATCTTCATGGACCTAATGAATAGGGTCTTCAAACCTTACCTTGGTTCCTTTGTTATGGTCTTCATTGATGATATTTTGATCTATTCACATAGTAGGGGAGGAGTATACGGGGAATTTGAGGGTTGTGTTGCAAAGGTTGGGGGAGGAGAAATTCTATGCCAAATATGGCAAGTATGAATTTTGGTTGAAGGAGGTTGCATTCTTGGGTCATATGGTGTTGGAGGATAGTGTAAAAGTAGATCCTAATAAAATTGAAGTGATTAGAAATTGGCCTAGACCATTGATCCCATACGATATTAGGAGCTTCTTGGGCCTAGCGGGTTATACAGAAAGTTTATGAATGGATTCTCCTCCATTCCTTCCGCTATGACAAAATTGACTCAAAAGAAGGTTATGTTTGTATGGACCGATGAATATGAGAGGAGCTTCAAAACATTGAAAGATAAGCTTATGTTGGCTCCTGTATTGTCACTACCGGATGGGCTTGAGGGATTTGGGTTGTATTATGATGCTTCTCGGGTTGGTTTGGGTTGTGTATTGATGTAAAATGGTAAGGTCATTGCTTATGCTTCTAGAAAACTCAAGGTTCATGAAAGGAACTACCTTATCCATGATCTAGAGTTGGTTGGCGTTGTGTTTCCATTAAAGATTTGGTGTCACTGCTTATATGAGGTGCATGTGGATGTGTTCACCGACCATAAGAGCCTCCAATATGTTTTCAATCAAATGGTTCTCAACTTAAGGCAAAGAAGATAGTTGGAACTTCTTAAAGACTATGATGTGAGTCTGCACTATCATTCGGGTAAGGCAAATGTGGTGGCGGATGCTTTGAGTAGGGTGTACATGGGTAGCCTAGCTCATGTTATTGGTGGTGGTAAGGAGATGGCTAGGGAGGTGCATTAATTGTCTAGATTGGGGGTTAGGTTGGATGATGTTGGTGATGATGGAGTGGTGGTTGTTGATGGGTCTAAGTCTTCTTTTGTTGATGAGGCGATAGTAAAGAAAGATCTTGACTCCTCCTTGCTTGAATTGAAGGCCTTGGTGAAAGAGGACAAAGTAGAGGTTTTCTCCCAAGGGGGAGATGGTGCCCTTAGGTACCAAGGTAGGTTGCGTGTGCTTTGTATTGATGGTTTGAGGGAGAAAATCCTTGATGAGGCCCATAACTCTTCTTATTCTATCCACCTCGGTTCCACCAAAATGTATAGAGACTTGAGGGAAGATTATTGGTGGGAAGGCATGAAACAAAACCCATAGATTCCCACTTGGAAGTGGGAGATATGGATTTTGTGGTTGGGTTGCCCAAGACTAGAAAAGGTTTTGATTTCATTTGGATGGTGGTTGATAGGATGACAAAATCGGCTCGCATTCTACCGGTTAAGACCGCATATGGGACTGAAGAGTACGCAATGTTGTACATCCATGAGTTAGTGAGGTTACATGGGGTTCCTTTGTCTATCATACTGGATCGTGGTTCACAATTCAATTCATACTATTGGAGGTCTTTTCAGAGGGGTCTTGGTATAAAAGTTCTCCTTAGTACGGCCTTTCACCCTCAAATGGATGGCCAAGCCAAAAGGACAAACCAAACCCTTGAAGATATGCTTAGGGAATGTGTATCAGAGTTAAGGGGTAGTTGGGATGACCATCTTCCTTTGCTTGAGTTTGCCTACAACAATAGTTATCACTCTAGTATCGGTATAGCTCCTTTTGAGGCTCTTTATGGGAGACATTGTAGATCACTGGTTGGTTGGTTTGAGGTTGGAGAGGTGGCTTTATTGGGACTAGATCTTCTTATATAGGGTCTTGAGAAGGTGAGGATGATTAGGGAGAGATTGAAGACAGCCCAAAGTCTTCAAAAATCCAATGCGGATGTGAGCAAAAGAGACCTTGAATTCAAAGTAGGTGATTGGGTTTATTTGAAGGTTTCCCCAATGAAAGGTGTGGTCCGTTTTGGTAAAAAGGGGAAATTGATTTCAAGATATGTTAGTACTTATGAGTTCTTAAAGAGGGTTGGAAAGGTAGGTTATGAATTTAAGTTGCCTAGTAATGAATTTGGTTCATCCGATGTTCCATGTCTCTATGTTGAGAAAATGTGTTGGTGATCCTAATCCTAATGCTATTGTGTCTCGTCTCTATGATGAGAAAATGTGTTGGTGATCCTAATCCTAATGCTATTGTGTCTCTTGATGTTGTGTGTTGTTGAGGATAAGCTGACTTATGAGTAGATCTAGTTCAGATTTTTGATAGGCAAGTGAAGAGATTAAGGAACAAGGAGGTGGCATCCGTTAAGGTCCTTTGGAGGAACCAACAAGTTATGCATGCAACATGGGAGGCCGAGGCAGACATGTAAAAGGGGTATCCTTATCTCTTCCACTCCACTAAAGCCTAAGGTACTAACTCTAAGTCCTTTATGTGATTTCAAGTCTTATATTTCAGCCCCTATGTCATTCATATGCATTCATTTTTAAGTTGAGAAATTTATGATGATTTTTCCACTTCTGTTGAGGTTTTGAAAATGGTGTTTAAATGTAATGATGCATTATTGTTGGGGCTGATTTGTTCACGATTACTCTTGTCATGTACATCTCTTCTACATTCAGGGATAAATATTCCCAAGGGGGAGATATTGAAACGACCCCAAAAAAGTACCCTAAAATGTGCCTAGAATGCCTGTAATACCTATATCTCAAAATCTGTCGTGATATCAAAATCCAACTTCATATTCATGTTCAGGGGGTTAAAATTAGGGGGGGAAGTGTCTAACCCCAATTTTAGAGCAATCGAATCATAATTTCAAATTTTCAAAATTTCAATTTCCAAAGATGATGCACGACAACACCGAGGCGCGTAACTGTCGCGGACATCTGTTAATTTGGTCTCCATAAAAGGTTCGCCTCGCGGACCTATGTATTTTGTTGCCAGTGATTTCTATCTCGGTCCAAGGCTTTAGGGTCTTGGGCCTAAGTATTCCCGATAGTGTTTTTACCTATATTTAGCTTTATTTCATCCTCATATCAACCTAAACATTCCTCAATATTCACTCAAATACTTAACCATATTTTCACTCCCCAAATTCAAGTCCCAAGCCCTTATCCCAATCTAAGGTTCTCCTTCAAGATTCTTCTTCAAGCTTCAAGTCTCCATCTCCAATCTTCACCAAGTTCATCTCCAAGCTAAGGCATGTGGGTTTCTTTCATGAGTTCCTTTCACCCATGATACCCAAGCCTCCTTATACTCAAATTGCATGATTTAAAGTTTATTTACAAATGGGTCTTGCTTATTATGACATTCACTGCACACTATGTTAAATTATGTAATTTGTGACCGCTTATGTTTTGAGCTATAAATCTTTTATCTATTGTAAGATTTGAGAAGGGGTTTTGATGTATATTGCTTGAGGGTGTTGCAAGGTGTTGATTGATGGTTTTACAATGGATTTTCTTTCATGATTTCATCTTTATATTTCATGATTTTATACTAGCATCACACATCCTCTAAGTGTTTGATAAAATGTACGGATGTGGTTTCTTGAGGAATTGAAGGTCCAAAGCATGAGATATGATATGAATGACTATATGATGATGAAATGATCTTATTATATTATATACTCTATATAAAGTATTGCATTAGACCATACCCAATTCGGGGTAATCAAGATGGGGTTTTATACTCATCAATCATGTGAGGGGTTTGTACTTCGCCACTGTGGTGGTAAGGTGTGATTATCATCAATCATGTGAGGGGTTTGTACCACATCTCCAAGATGATGAGGTGAAACCATCATCAACCACCACGATATTTGTACCTTGAAAAGCTAGCTTGGTCTCTTCTACACATATGATATCTTATATGAGCATAAGTTACTTAAGCATGTCTTACTTATGCATTGATCATACATGCCATATTTTTATATTATTCCTATTGCCTATTGTTATGCATTTTGATTATGATGCCTAATTTTTGTTGCATTGCATCCTATATACTTATTACATTCAAACGTACTCATGCATACTCTATGCCTACATGATGTCACCATGTAGGAACCGGTGCCCAAGTTGATCATCCTCCTCCTCCAAGTGGCTAGTTCGATACTACTCAAGCTTTTTAGTGAGTCCTCCACTTCGGAGACCTTATTCTATGTTGCTTTTATCATATATTGAGACATTCTTCCTTATGTACTATTTTGACTATGAGGGTAAGCCCGTTGCATTGTCTTGGCCCCCGCTCTTATTTATGTATTTAGAGGTATTTGTTGGACATGTGTGCTAAGATCCTGGACTCTATTTGTTCTTGGTATCTTTGATGTGGAACTGTTTTCCCTTAGCCCCGATTATCCCACTTTATTATCTCTTGATGCTTGTTGTATTTCTTCCGCGACCAAGGATATGTAATGATGTTCGAAGAGGCTTACTTGGTGTCCCTTTGGGTTCCCTTGCATCTTGTCATGTCTAGGCCATAGGCTTGGGTCGTGATAGTAATGTTATTCCATGTTCATATACATATTTAGATTGCACTATTAATTTACAGCTATTGTGTGTGGCTAGTAACATCCCTTGACCCGGGTAGAAAGGAAAGGGCATTATCATTCACATTGGTAGCACCCTCTTGACCAAGGTCAAAAGCAAGGGTAAGATTCATTCTTTATACACCTTCACCAGGGACAGATAGCAAGGACTTGGCATCATGTTATACTTGACCACAGGTAGGTGGCAAGGTTGTGGCATTTTGATATTATTTGACTGTGAGTAGGTAAAAAGGCTGTAACACCCTTGGTATTTGGATTGATGAGTTGTGCATTATACTTCTTATTGTGGTTACATGGCATCATGGATTCTGGAGAATATTTTACCTCATTATTATTGAACATATTTTTATATTGTGCTAACCTTTTTGGATACAGGGATAGGGTTCTTCATTATTATGTTTAATTTGATTTCTCTTACCAGTCGGTTGAACCTACTGGGTATATTTCAATATAATCACCCCTACTTTATTTTCTCGCTAATGATTGTGCATAGGGTTTAGGATGGGTTAGTTGATCATTTCATCTGAGTGTCATCATTATCATCCATATCACAGTGGTGAGGCTTAGACTTCAGGTCACCATGGATCCTTGGAATTTCTTTTATTTTCCTTTTACACTTGTATTACATTCCATGAGAGTGCTTTGCATTTCATTTGGGACTTGTCTATTACCACCTCTGTGTTGTTTAGATGCTCCTGTACTCATGACCCCAGATTTGCAAATTTATTATGTTATGTTGAGATAGTTTCCTCCTTATTTCCTTTTCTTTTAGTTGTGATCCATTTTGGGTCATGACAAAAGTAGACCCACAAATCAACTCACATTCCTTAGTTAAGTCTATGAAGAAGGAATTTGTTGTTATAGAGAAGACCCTTGAAAATCCTAGCCTTCTTTGCATTGCCTTTGAAGAGAATGAATGCCTTAGAAAATCTAAGAAAGGGGAAGAATGAGAAAGAAATGTGAATTTGGGGCTTTAAGGTCTATTTAGGAGCCTCAAGAGTTATAAAAACGATGTAGGTTAGGTTTAGGACTGATAAAAAGGACAAAATTTCCCTTCATTAAAACTCTCGGGCATGAACCACGAGACCGTAATAAAAATCGCAGACAAAACCATGAGTTGTGGTCCTTGTTATCTTGTTCTCCTTTTCAAATCTTCAAAAACTGGTTACCAACTAGGAAACACCTACCCACGGGTCGTACATCATTCCACGAGTTATGGTTGTACTTGTAAAGTCCTTTCATACTCAGCAAAATTTCTACTTTGCTGGACCCCCATCGACGACAGTTAATTATGGACCATGCATGGAACTATGGCTCGTCCTTTTAATTAAGGGTTACATTCTAGAAACTCCAAATTTCCTTCATGTTTGGTACTCACACCAGTGATCCTATCTACGGTGTGTGTTTCCTTCCACTAGCCATAAATGACTTTTGTGCATCATTCTTCACTTAGAAAAAATTTATCTTTCTGAGGCTCTCATCCAATATCTTGGTCTACAACTCAGGGTTTAGACCACTAGCCATGGACTTGGCTTCATGAACTGACCCGTGAGCATTTTCCGCACTACTTTTCTACATTTTCTAGGCTCCTAACTTGAAGGTCTTTACAAAGACCGTAGCCGACAATAAGACCATGAAAACTATTACATGAAATCCTGATGTTCCCTCTCTACCAACAGAAAGAGGAGTCTACATTGTGTCACGACCCAAGCCTTGGGCCTAGACATGACATGAAAAATAAGAACCTAAAGGGACCCCAAACAATCCTCTTAGCATATCAGTTACACATCCTTGGTTGCAGAAGAAATTAAGCAACAATAAGAGAATATAAATAAGGATAATGGGCCTAAGGGAAGTCTTTCATAGCATGAATCATCAAAGGAGTCAAGGCTCAAAGCATAAATACATAACTTGTTGAACAACACCTCTAACATAGATTGAGTGGGGGCCAAGACAACCTTCGGGCTCACCCTCATAGTCATAAGTATCTAAACAAAGAAAAGATTTTTTACATAACATAGGATCAATATTTATTGTCCTCAGAGTTGAGGATTCACCAAGCTTGCTTCAAGAGATAGTACTGGGCATGTGGAGGAGGAGGAGGATCAAGTGGAGCTCTAGTTCCTACCTGGTAACATCATGTAGGCATAGACTATAAGTTAGTACATTTGAATGTACTAATTAGGATACAATGCAACAAGAGATAGGCAACATAATCGAAATGCATAATTAGGCAATGGATGGGCATATGGCAATGTGGCATGCATGAATGATTCTTGAAGTAAAACATGTTTATGTAGAACATATTACATGTATAGTAAGAGACCATCGTTATAGAATCCAAGGACTACCATCCCTTCGGAAAGGCGATTGAGGTTTCAATCCCTCAATTGGTTGATGGTTGTGTCACCCTACCAGCCATGGTGATTGAGGTATCAACCCTTCAATTGGATGACGGTTGTCACACACTGCCATTCATGGTGATTGAGGTATTAATCACTCAATTGGTTGATGGTTGTCACACTCTACCATCCATGATAATTAATGCATAGCACTCCCTCAACAAGGTGTGGTCAACTTGCAACACTACAGATATTTTTAATTAAATCAACACATAAATACATTCCTTTCATCATCATATAGTTGCTTGACTCATAGGTAATGCAATAGACATCAATAACTCAAGAACCCTAAACGAGACATTTTATCAAACACTTGGCGGGTGTGTAATGCAAGTTCAAAGTCATGCAATTCGACAGTGAAATTGTGTGAGAAAACTTAATGTAAATCAACCCACCATCACTTGGTAAAACTTTCATGCAAGATACATTAAAACCCCTAATCATGGCGCGTCATAGAATATAGATTCATAGCTCAAAATGTACTTAAACAGTTCACATTTCATTAAACCCCAACATAGTTTATAATCAAATTCATAGCAACAAGTACCCATAGATAAATCAACTTGAAAACATACAATTTACGTAAAAAGGAAGGTTTGGCACCATGAGTGAAAGGACCCAATGGTTCAAACCCACATACCTCAACTTTGGAGATTTCTTAGATGATGATTTGATTGAGAACTTGAAGCTTGAATGAAAACCTTGAGATCCGGAGTGAGATTGGGACACTTGAATTTGGATGGAATATTTGGCAAAGTGTTAAAGATCGTTTTGGGGAATGTATTGAATGATATGAGTTGAAAAATGACAATGTATAGGTGTTTTTATGCATAGGAAGGCTTAGGCCCAAGACCCCAAAGCCTCGGATCGAGATTAGAAAACCGACAACAAAATGAACTACTCTGCGACGCAGAGAATGCTCACCGCCACTATTTTGCGCAAATTTGGGAAAACCAAAGTTTTCTATGGTTGCTCTATAATTGGGGTTATACCCATTTCCCATTCAAATTTTCCCCCGATCAGGAAAATGAAATTGAATTTTTGATATCACGCACGGATTTTGAGCTATATGGAAATTATGATTATTGGCATTTCTGAGGCACATTTATGGGCACTTTTTGGGGCATTTCAAGTACTCCCAGGAGTCATTAGGGGACTCAGAAAATGGTCAATCTGATAGTATCCTTTGCAATTCAATGATACACTGATTGGTTCCATTGATTTCCCTCTTAACCTTCCACTATAATTTCCCTTTTTTTTAACTCGGCACAAATCAACAACCATTATTTTGAAACTAAAATCAGAAACTACTCACCTTGAGTTACCTCCCAAGAATCACCTTCGTTAATTTCATGGCACAACGTAGCTCCTTATACTCTTCAAGTCACTTCCTCATCATTTATTTGAACATAAGAGCTCCACTCTTTACATCCACAATAGCTCTTTCGGTGGCTAAGAATGGCCTAACCAAGATAATTGACAGTGGTATCTACCTCACAATCCAGAATTAGAAAATTAGCAGGAAGAATAAACTTATTCATATTTACCAACACATCATGTACAATCCGAACTAGTATTTTGATGCATCGATCAGCCATAAGTAACTGCATTGTCATCGGTGAAGGGGTCTCCAATCTAGTTCTTCAAATATAGCTAGGGGAATGAGATTTATATTAACACCCAAGTCACATAATGCCTTACTAAACGTTGAAGCTCCAATAGTGCATGGAATAGTGAATGCACCTGCGTCCTCTTTCTTCACTACCAATTTTTGTTATGATCACACTGCAATTGTGAGACACCTTGATTGTATCACACTCAAGAGTTCACTTCTTTGCAACCCACTCCTTCATGAATCTAGCATAACCTAGCATCTCGATCAATGCTTGCACAAGTGGAATATTAATTGAAAATGAGTTTAACATAGAGAGGAATTTTGACATTTTGCATCCTCCTCTTTTTTCTTCAATCTCTGAGGAAAAGGGGGATCTATCTTGACTTGAGGTGTCTTCAACCTCACAATTGGACTTGAATTTTTAGGGAATGTATTCTTGGTGTTCACAGGATCCTCACTAATCTTCTCCTATTATTCACTCTTGGGATCGCCAAACTGCACCTTCATTTTCTCCCACTTTATTCAGGCCCTCTTCACCAATAAACGATGGCTTTGCTCTTTCCACCAATTTCCCACGACAAGTAGTAATGGTTAAGCATTTTTGACCATTTCCCTTAGGATTAGCCACCGTGTCACAAGGTGAACCTCCCTTTTGACACTAATTGAGTTAAGCTGATATGTTTCCAAGCTGCGTTTCCAAGTGCTTAAAAGATGTCTAATGTGATGTCACTATTTGACTCTACTGAAAAAAGTCAGATTGCATCTCCTTCAAGACCTTATCAGAGGCTTCCACCTTGCTTAAGATTCAAATGATCATATCTTCAGTATAAGGATTCTCTAGATTCCCCATAGGCTCAGCAACTTTAACCCTATCATGGGTTGGAACCTAACTATCTTCCATCCCATCACGGTTTCTCCTACCCCTAACTTGAGGTTTGTCAGGCCACGCATGATCTTGCTACCTAGTGTTGTTCTTCCAACCTTGATTGTAGAGTCACCTTGGAAAAGCCAATTGAGAACCCACCATGTGGTTTCCCATATAATGTACCTCCTCATTGTAGCTACCTTTAAATAGTGCACCATCAAACATCCTATCTCCAACAGCTCCCACAGTATTTACATTTTTGCGATTTTCTCCCATTACATGCTTAGTCAAGAGGTCAAGTTGATTTAACATCTTAGCCATGTTCTCATCCCTATATTAATCTTTACCGAGCTTTTGCTTTGATGGAACTCTGTGCCCTGAAGGTACTATGTCATCTAGGAGGTCAAAGGCTTCAGTGAATGTTTATGTCATTAATCCTCCTCCACTTAATGGTTAGCTACTTCTTTGGTAACCGTATTGAGGCTCACATAGAAGTATTACAATGGCATATGATCTGAAACTCCATGGTTGGGGCATTGAAGTAAGAGTTTCCAAAATCGAAGCCAAGTTTCATATAGTGGCTCACCTTCAATCTACTTGAAGTTCTCAATACTTCTTTTCAATTTTATCATCTTTGACGGAGGGAAAAATCTTTTAAGGAATGCATTTTGTAGCTCATCCAATGAATTTATTGAATCATGAGGTAGCTTAGTTAGCCACCTCACTGTTTCTTCGGTGATGGAAAACGGAAACAACCTCAACGGAATGGCCTCTTGGCTCACTCCCCTACAATTTAATATGAGACACACATCAACAAAGTTCCTTATATGTTAATGAGGATCCTCGTGGACAAGTCCTCTGAACAATCCCTTCAGCTAGAGGAGTTAAAACATAGAGCTTATTATGTGGAAATTAACTCCTCTAGTCAATGGGGGTAATCGGTAGCACTTGTGCTTCCCATTTTGTCCCAGTTAACACCTTGCATATTATTCATATCTCTAACATTCTCACCATGGACATTCGTACCGTTCTCCATCTTAACACCTATTTTTCAACAGTAAAAACAATAAGAAAATAGTAAAAACAACTCTAACTATAAGAATAAAACTAAACAAAAACTTCAATTATGAACTCGCTTATCCCCTGACAATGGCGCCATTTTTTATGCTGCTTAACCTAGCTACTCAATGGAAGTAAAGGAGGTCATCATTAGCATAATAATCCAAATAAGAGGTTGGGGTCAAATCCCATAGGTAATCAGAGTTTATGAAAGAAGTGATTCGTTGGACTAAGCACTTGAAGGATCTAGGGGTTGCAATAATCAAAAGTAATAGTCAAACGACACAAGATCTAATTAACAATTTAATCAGCAAATAAGGGAAGATGTTGGGGATATGCAAATATGAAAATCGATCTACCAACTAGGTCCATATATTTGACTAAATAAGTTGATAATGAGTGAATAGGTTAGGTTGCTTGTAACCCATGTTCAGCTATGACACATGAGTCTTTTATATGACTCAATTACAAAATCATACACAGACTGCGAAGATACACTTGGCATAAGAACTCTCAGAAAAATTCCTAATACCTTATCCATTAAATCTATGGTTGTGGAATTCAACTAAAATCCCAAGAGGTTTCCAGCCATTACATCCATTCCACAATCTAATTATTCTGGCTAAGGCAACAATCAGAGATTCTAGGTAAACCTCAAGTTTGCAACTTTAATTATAGATTAAACATAGAAATGAATATAAATTCACTTAAATCAACTACAAATAAGAAAATATTAAAGACCCAATAGATAAATCAAGAACTCATATCACTAGCACACCCCAGCATGGGGGTTTTAGCCACACATGCTAGAAAATAAAGATTTGATAGCAAATATAGTAGTTATAGTCATGGGTGACAAGATTAAATAGAAAATAGTTGATCATCACCTGCCAATTAACTCTAATTTTGCTCCCCAAATACGGAAAACTTTCTCAATCCTTGTACTCTAAAGAAGGAAAGTATTATGTACTACTATCAATGTAAAACTAAAAAGAAGAATATGTTCTGATATGATATGTACACTTACCTTTCTAAATTTCATATATAATCCATACAAAAGTGTGAGAGTTTGTTCTACGAATTTCCATTCGATGGTAAGGCCGACCATCGTCGAGTACTCTGGTGATGCACCGAATGTATACTTAACCACTTTTGTCTGCATTTTCATAAGGATTTCTATTCTACAATATTAGGTGATGGTTCTTTACTCTACTAATTCAATTTGGTGATTTGCCGAAGTTTCTGTCACATCGTATTCTTGTCAAGATTTTGGGGCTTTGGGTCCTACGAATTTAGGCAGTCTCCTGTGTCATTTGACGATGCATGGAATATGATTTTCAATGTTGATTCTCAATACATTCCTGACTTAAACTTGAACCTTGGTTGCTAAAATGCTAGGCGGTCTCTCTTAGTGTTCGACAGATCGCCATTTGTTAATGGGATGTTACTTTTCTCCGTTGTTTTGCACTTTTTCTCCATTCCCATGATTTTTCCAAGTATTTTCTGATGTGTTATGTCAAAATACAACATATTTGATGCTTAAAATATAGGGTGTTGTTTGTTCTCAATGAGATATTTATGGATTTTATGTGTTTATGTGTTTAGTTTTGCAGGAAAGCAGGTTGGCATGACTTTGGGAAATCATTGTAGACTTTTCTAGTTTTTGGTAACTTACGAGAGACTCTACAGATTGTAAAGCATTCTATGAGTCGTAGAAGAAGATTTTGTGATAAATTCTAGTGAAGTATGATTTCTGAAGTTCAGCTATACGAGTCGTAGATCACTCTACGAGTCGTATAGAGAGATTTCATGAAGATTTTCAGCAAAATACCAGTTGATGCAGATGAAGTCTATAGAGTGCAATACGAGTCATAAATTAGTCTACGACTGGTAAAGTGGATTCATGGAAGTGAAGTCCTAGATTCAAGAAACTAAATACGAGACCCCCACTACGACTCATAAATCACTTTATAAGTCATAAGAACCTGTCGTAGAAAGTCGCCAACCAGCCTTTCTATTTTTTAGGACTTAATTGTAATTACTATAAATAGTACTTTTTAAGACATTTTTCAGGAGAGGATAATAGAAAACATCATTAGAAAGTACTTTAGAGTTTTGTACTTAGAGCCTTCAATTCTGGAGGAGAATGCTCTTGTGGATTAATTGGTTCTTCAAATCTTGTGATTCTCAATTAATTTTTGATTTTCTTATTCTTCAATTCGATTGGGTAAGTGTTTGATTATCTTTTCTCAATTCATAATTTCTTCATCTACCTACAGCATGAGTAGCTAAATCAATGGCTTGGGGTTGTGGGAACCATAAAGATCTAACCAAATAAACCCAGATAATTTGCAACTCTTGGAAAGGGTATTTACATGTATTAATTAATTCTCTTTGTTCTGCATGTTTTCTAGTTGGGCAACCTTAGAATTTACCTAGTGTTACCTTTCCGATCCAGGTGGTAATAAATAGGAAAAGAGATTAATTAACAGGATTCGATGATGTTTTCTCCTCTATTCAACTGAACTAGACCAAGGGGAGGTTGACTGGGACTATGGGTAATGGTTAGTATTTCACACTACAGAGATGGATCTAGTCACATAGTGAAATTTGCCTCTCACCTTTGACCAAAGGGCTTGGTGAACTTAAATTACCGTCTAGAATTGGGTTACTCAGGGATATTGAGTTGGTGAATCATGAGGAACACAACGCCCAAGTTGCTCTCTATTATTGATTGTCTCATGTGATAGTTAGTTTGGTTTATTTTCTTGTTGAACATTGCACCCCCCTCCTTTTAGGGAATTGGGTTGTTAATTACTTGAGTTGTTAATTACTTAAATTGCATATTGGTGAATTCGTTGTGAGACATCGTATTCTCTATGGGATTCGACCCTAACCATGGTTAGGATTCGACCCTAACCATGGTTAGGATTTGTATTTGACAACGAACGCTTTATACTCAAAAGAGAGGTGTAACTTGGGTATGATCAAATATTATGGCGCCGTTGCCGATGAATACAGCTAGACTTAATTGAATTCACTAGAAATTGTAATTCAAGTGTTAATCCTGAGTTCCCTTGTATTTTACTCTTTCTTTTGTTTCTTTGCAGGGTATACTAGTAGTGTATGCCCAACACTAGGAGTCAAAGAGATTACTTAACTCTACCTGACCTAGAAATCCAAAGAATTACAAGAAGAATGGCCTAAGAAATGCTAACATCGCGGGTAATGCAGCCTTGAATCAGAATGTTAATGACAATTATCAGAATGAAAACCCACCTCATTTGGAGAATATTCCACAGCCATGGGATTTTAATAACAATATTTATCGGTGGAATCAGCATAGGTTGAGCCCTATGGCTATGGATGTGACTGGCGCTATTGTGTTGCCACCACAACTGGCTGACACAAAGTTCACAGTTTCTAGTGGATCACTTCGGATGTTGTAGAACCGTGGGCTTTTTATGGTCCTACTATCACAACCCAAGCCTATGGCCTAGACGTGACATAGAGGCAAGGGGAACCCGAAGGGACCACTAGCAAGCCTCTTAGTGCATCATTACACATCCTTTGTTGCGGAAACAATAAATCAAGCATCAAGAGATAAAAGAATAAGTAAACCGGGGCTAAGGGAAAACAGTTATATATCATGGTAATCAAGAGACAAAAGTCAACTCATATCATAAGCATCAAGAACAATATAATCAAGGTTCTTAATATAGATACATAACATGTCCAACAAACACCTCTATACATAGACATGAACGGGGCCCAAGACAAAATAACCGGACACACCCTCATGATTAAAATAGACAATAAATAAGAATGTCTCATACATAATAGGAGAATCATAGACTAAGTCCCCGGAGTGGAGGACTCACCAACTAGCTTGAATTGAACCGAACTAGCCACGTGGAGGTGGAGGATGATCAACTTGGGCACTGGTTCCGACATGGTGACATTATGTAGGCATAGAGTACGCATTGCATTAGTATATTTGAATGTATTAAGTATGTAGCATTAGTATGTGTTCATGTATTTAGTATGTAGGATGTAATGCAAACAAGAATTGAGCATCATAATCAAAATGCACAACAATAGGCAATAGGCATACTTATAACACATGTATGATCAATGTATAAGTAAAACAAGCTTAAGTAGTTCATGTTCATATAGAATATCATATGTGTAGAAGAGACCAAGCTAGATTTTCAAAGTAAAAACTCCTTAGTAGGTTAGTGATGATAGAACCCATCACCCTAGTGTGTGGGATACAAACCCCTCATCAAGGTTACTGATGATAGCAACCATCACCCTAGTGTGTGAGGTACAAACCCCTTGTCGAGGTTAGTGATGATAGCAACTATCCCCCTAGTGTGTGAGGTACAAACCCCACATCAAGGTTAGTGATGATAGCACCCATCACCCTAGTGGTTTAGATGTTGACCCCTCAACTAGGTCACCCGTATTGGGCGTGGTCTAGTGCAACACTTTATATAGAATATATCATATATGTAAGCTCATTTTCATTATTATATAGTCAATCACATGACTAAGTGTTTAGGTGAGTATTGGTAAATGTTTAGGATGATATGAGGGCGAAATTTGGGTAAGAACTGGTAAAAACACATTTGGGAATACTTAGGCCCAACACTTAGAAAATTTTGGACAAACTAAAAAAAAAAAAGAAGTCACAACAACACACTAGTGCGCGTCGCGGAAGCCCGCGCACTACTCTCTAGAAATTGCACTTTCGAAAATCATAATTGCTAATCTTCACTCTTAAATTGGGGTTAGACCCCTTTTCACCTAATTTTGACCCCCTGAACAAGAATATGAAGTCGGATTTTCCAAATAGCAAATGAATCTTGAGATATATGGAATTTAAAATTTTGAGTATTTCGAGGCACGTTTTCGGGCACTTTTTAGGGTCGTTTCAATCTCCCCCTTGGGAACATTCATACCCGAATGTAAAAGAGACATACAAGACAAGAACGATCATAAAGAAATCAACCCCACTAAAGTGCAACATTATATTTAAAACATCAATTTCAAAATCTCAATGTAAGTGTAAAATAATCATAAACTTGCCAATTTAAATATGAAAGAATATGAATGACATAGGGGCTGAAACATAAGACTTGAAATCATATAGTGACTTAGAATCAGTACCTTAGGCTTGAGTGGAGTGGAAAATATAATGATACCATTTTCGTACTTCCACTTCGGCCTCCCAAGTAGCACTTTCAATTTGTTGGTTCCTCCAAAAGACCTTAACGAATGCCACCTCCTTGTTCCTCAATCTCTTCACTTTCCTATCTATGATCTGAACCGAAACCTCCTCATAAGTCAAGTTATCCTCAACAACGCCCAGCACATTAAGAGTCACAATAGCATTAGGATCACTAATGCATTTCCTCAACATAGAGACATGAAATACCGGATGAACAAAATTCATTTCACTAGGAAACTTTAACTCATAAGCTACCTTGCAAACCCTCCTAAAGTTCTCATCAGGACCAACATATCGTGGACTCAACTTCCCCTTTAACGGACTACACCTTTCACTAGAGAAACTTTCAAATAAACTCAATCACCCACTTTGAATTCAAGGTCTCTTTTTCTCACATCGGCATAAGATTTTTTACGAATTTGGGTTGTCCTCAACCTTTCCCTAATCATCCTAACCTTCTCAAGGGACTCCATAACCAGATCCGGTCCCATTAAAGCCTCCTCTCTAACCTCAAACCAACCAACTGGTGATCTATAACGTCTCTCATAAAGATCCTCAAAAGGAGCCATACCAATAGTAGAGCGATAGCTATTATTGTAGGCAAACTCAATCAAATGAAGATGGTCATCTGAACTACCCCTCAACTCCAATACACAAGCCCTTAGCATGTCCTCAAGGGTTTGAATTGTCCTTTCAGCTTGGCCATCCATTTGAGGGTGGAAGGTCGTACTAAGGTGAACTTTTGTACCAAGTCCCCTTTGAAAATACCTCCAAAAGTGTGAAGTGAATTGTGAACCACGATCCGATATGATGGGCAAAGGAACGCCATGCAACCTCTCGAACTCATGAATCTACAATCGTGCATACTCTTCAGCCCCATATGTGGTCTTCACCAGTAGAAAGTGAGCCGATTTCGTCATCTTATCAACCATCACCCAAATGGAATCAAAACCTTTCCTAGTCTTAGGCAACCCAACCACGAAATCTATATTAATCAAATCCCACTTCCAAGTGGGAATCTCTATGTCTTGGGTAGGGCCACCCGGCCTTTGATATTCAGATTTAACTTTTTGATAACTACAGAACCCGAAAACGAATTTGGCAGTGTCCTTCTACATGCCTCCCCACTAATACACATCCTTCAAATCTCTATACATTTTGGTGGAACCAGGGTGGATAGAATAACGAGAATTATGGGCACCATCTCCCCCTTGGGAGAAAACATCTACTTTGCCCTCTTTCACCAAGGCCTTCAAGTCAAGCAAGGAGGAGTCAAGGTCTTGTTTTGCTATTACCTCATCAATCCAGGAAGATTTGGAACCATCAACAACAACAACTACTTCACCCACTTCCTTCAACCTAAACCCCAACCTAGCCAATCTATGCACCTCTCTAGCCATTTCACTGTCACCACCATCAACATGAGCTAGGCTACCCATGGATACCTAACTAAGTATCCGCCACCATATTTGCCTTACCCGGATGATAATGCACACACATATCATAATCTTTGAGAAGTTCTAGCTACCTCATTTGTCTCAAGTTGATATATTTTTGAGTGAAGATATACTGAAGGCTCTTATGATTAGTGAAGACATCAACATGCACCTCATATAAGTAATGACGCCAAATCTTTAATGCAAACACAACGGTGGTTAACTCTAGATCATGGGTAGGGTAGTTCCTTTCATTTATCTTGAGTTGTCTAGAAGCTTAATCTATAAACTTACCTTTTTGAATTAGCAAACAACCCAAAAAAACTCTAGATGCATCACAATACATAACAAAACCCTCAAGCCCATCCAGTAGTGACAATATAGGAGTGGACACAAGCCTATTCTTCAATGTTTGGAAGCGTCTCTCACATTCATCAGTCCATGCAAACTTAACCTTCTTTTGAGTCAATTTTGTCATAGGGGAAGCAATGGAGGAGAGCCCATTCACAGATCTTCTGTAGTAATCAGTAAGGCCCAAGAAGCTCCTAATATCCGATGGAGTCAATGGTCTAAGCCAATACCTAATCACATTAGATTTTCTTAGGGTCTACTTTTATACCACCCCGCCCAACACAACGTGACCCAAGAATGTAACCTCCTTCAACCAAAATTCATACTTGTCATATTTGGCATACAATTTCTCCTCCCTCAACCTTTGCAACACAACCCTTAAATGACCCATATGCTCCTCCCTAATATGAGAATAGATCAATATATCATCAATGAAGACCACAACAAAGGAATCAAGGTAAGGTTTGAAGACCCTATTCATTAGATCCATGAAGATGGCCGGTGGATTAGTCAACCCAAATGACATCACAGCAAACTTATAATGCCCATATCTAGTCCAGAAGGTCATCTTAGGAATATCACACTCCCTCACCTTAACTTGATGATACCCGAACCGAAGATCAATCTTAGCGAAGAAGCTAGCTCCTTGCAATTAGTCAAACAAGTGATCAATCCTTGGAAGAGGATATCTATTCTTTACAGTGACCCTGTTGAGTTGCCGGTAAACAATGTACATTCTAAGTGACCCATCCTTCTTTTTAACAAATAACACCTTTGTACCCTAAGGTGATTGACTAGGTCTAATAAATCCGTTTTCCAAAAAATCATTCAATTGCTCCTTTAACTCCTTCAAGTCTGTTGGGGCCATACAGTAAGGGGGAACAGAGATAGGTTGTGTGTAGGGAAGGAGATCTATGCCGAAATCAATCTCCCTTTCGGGAGGGACACCAGGAAGATCATTTGGGAAGACATCAAGAAACTCGTTTACGACCGGAAATGACTCAATGGAAGGGACTTTGGACTCTACATCCTTAACTCTCAAAAGATGATACAAACATCCCCTAGAAATCAATTGATCGGCTTTAATGCATGAAATGAATCTACCCCTGACCACCACATTTTGACTTTCCCATTCTAGGATGGGTTCATCAGGAAATTGAAACTTGACCCAATGGGTTCTACAATCAATAGACGAATAGTAGGCATGCAACCAATCCATCCCGAGAATGACATCAAAATCTACCATGTCTAATTCAACAAGATCACAAGGCAACAACTTATGCAAAATACAAACAGAACAACTTCTATAAACTTTTCTAGCAACAATAGAGGCACCAATAGAAGTAGAACTTCATATGACTCACGCAACAACTCAAGGACAACATAGAACTTTTTATCCACAAAAAGGGTAACAAACGAGAGAGTGGTACCCAGATCAATCAAAGCATACACATCAAAGTAAAAGATTTTCAACATACCGATAACATCGGGGATCTCACTAACTCCTTGCCTCCTATGTAGTGCATAAAACCAGTTATGCCATGGGGCACCACCTTGAGGAACACCTCTATCCAATGGAACCGTATTTGCACCTCGGCCTTCTAAGAGCCGTAGTTTCTTAGAAAATCTACCTTCTTGTGCCTAAGCTCTTCACATTCATAGCAACCATTGGAACCTATTGAACATGGGCCCTTATGACCCCTCTCCACATTTAGGACACACATTAATGGGAGCCACAACACCAACACCTTGAGGCCTAGGGAGGTCATTGGACAACCCCCTATTAGTAGAATAGTGAGACCCTTTGCCTTGATAAAACCTGCCACCCCTCTGGAACTTACACCTAAGACGAGCCCTCTTAACTTATCCCTAGGACGAGCCTCATGCCGCCTTCTCTTCGTCAATTTTTCTTCCTCCATTTGCTCGGCATAGGTCATCAACCGAGACAAGTCCATGTCACTAATTAGCATGGCGGATTGGCACTCTTCACTTACCAAGTCGAAGACCCTATTACAAACTTGTTTATCCTAGATCTAGGATTAGCCAACACGTGAGGAGAATACTTTGAAAGTTGATTAAACTTGAGGACATATTCCTTCACACTCATAGCACCTTGTTTCAAGTTCATGAACTCCACCTACTTAGCTTCCCTAAGCTCAAGAGGGAAAAATCGGTTAAGGAAAGCCAATTTGAACTCCTCCCAAAACACTACATAACCAACCCCCTTCTCATCCCTCCATTGATTATACCATATTTGAGCTACCTCTTTGAGTTAGTACATCGCTAACTCCACCTTTTCATTTAGCCCAACACAAAATATTCAAGATTTTGTAGACTTCATCAATAAACTCTTGTGCATCTTCATCCACCTTTGATCCATAGAACACCAGAGGATTCATCCTCATAAAGTCTCCTACCCTAGCTCTCATGGTAGTAGCATGAGGGGCTTGCACCCCTTGATTGACTTGGTTGGACACAACTTGGGCAAGCATAGTGAGAGCATCCTGGAGATCTCGATTTGGGCCCTTCTTCCTCAAGTGTTTGGCATGATATAGCATAAGCAAAGAACAATCACTACAGGTGGGCGGGGGGGAGGGGACTCACTATAACTCTATAGCACGGTGTATAACATGAAGGAGTGAAAAATTTCC
>JAABOM020072461.1:0-36017 GCA_011800125.2 Solanum clarkiae | reverse complement strand
CCCTGACTCACCCTACTATGTGTATTATGTGTGATGGAGATTACGGGTTAAACTTCTGGAGTGATGCTGTGGATGGCACGAATGTTGAGATAGCCATCATTCACGTCCGTTCTACATGATTTTCTTGTGTTTTAAAGAAAAAATTTTTATACGATATCTGCAACAGGTTTGATTTATGCATGTTTACCTTTTTTTCTTCCAGCTTATGAGTTTTATCGATTTTATGTAATTCCTTCTTTACATACTCGGTACTTCTTTCATACTGACCCCTTCCTTCAGGGGGGCTGCATTCATGCCCGCAGGTACCAACGAGCAGCTGCGAGACCCTCCTACTTAGGACCTCCAGTTTCAGCCACAGCGCCCCTTTTTGCTTCAGGAGCCAGTTTGGTAGCTTCTTGTGGTTTCCTATTTTGTAAACGTATTAATATATGTGTTCTGTTCAGTATATGTGTCTAGAGGTCTATGGATACTAGTGGGTCATGGGCATATGAGTGATATTTGGGATAAGCGATATGTTGTATAGTTCTGATACTCAATCAGGCGGCGAGACCGCATTATGTATGTATGACATATTTACTAAGAGACAGGACCACAGCGGTGACCTTGTCGGCCCATATTTATATTTATGTACATTTGTATTATTGTCTCGGAAGCTGTTGGATCTTAATTTGCAGGTGAGGTTAGTCAGTAAAATAGAGAAAATTCTGCCGAAATTTCAGTAGGTTTCTAGAACGGTTAAAGTGGGAAGTTCGGGTTAGTATGTGTCTATGTGCCCAATCGGCACTGGTCACGGACCCTAGGTTGGGTCGTGACAACTTCCATGATAGTGAGGACCTACATTAAGGGCAAACCTTTGGGAATTAAGAGCAACATGAGATATCATTTGGGAGAGTGAGAGTTGTTCTTATACCCATCGTCATCATCTATTGTGTTCAATCTATTGTGTGTATAGATGGGCAATTTTTCTTGTGAAGGCATGTGATTGTTGAAGGATTGATAACTATAGTAACCCAAAACATAAGTCTTGCATAAGTCTACGTGCATCATAGAATATAATCTTGAGAGAGTGTATAGTTTGAATGAATCAATTGTAATTCAGTGATTTATATAATGCTTGACAAACCCCCATGTAAATATTTGTCCCTTGGCAATACTACCTTGTGAGTTGCATATATGTGTCTTAATTTGACCGAGGACAAACAAAGCCTTAAGTGTGGGGTGGTGCTCTTAGGTGTTTTTTTACGCTTAATAGCCAATTGTATTGGTGTTTATCGCCTAATTAGAGGACAAATTATTAGAGTCAAGATGGTTTTTAGTGTACTTTTGTTATTTCATGCTAATCCTTGGCCAAAATCGCTTTTTGGTTATATTTTTTAGGATTTCAAATAGGTATCGATGTCCGGGTTCATAGCTGGAAAACAAGGAGGATATAACAGAAAATGAAAGCATAAAAAGCCAAAGTGAACTAAAAAAGTGTATCTCCACATTGCGGAGTAGGGCCATGGCCGTTTTGAATTAAAGAAAAACATAAAAAGGTGTGAAACATTCTTGGAGGAATAAGTCTGCATCGTGGACTTCGTTCATGGAATTACGAAATTCATCGGACAATTGGAATTGCAAAATACATTGTAAGGGAATTGATGTATTGTCAAAATGCAACATATTTAATGCTTAAAACAAGGGATTTTACAAGTTCTTAATGCGACTTTTTATAGTTTTTATGTGCTTTGTATTTGTTTTTGCAGAAAATACAGGTTGGCTTAATCTTTGGGAAAAGTAGTAGATTTTGATTAAATTTCAAGACCTATGAGAAACATTACAAGTCATAGGGGATGCCCATAATGATTTACAACTTCCAGAAATAAAAATCTGAGAAATTGAAGTCATCCATATGAGCCAAGGGTATAGGTCATAATCCTTACTATGACTCGTAGAAGAAGGCCTCGTTGTGATTAACAGTATTGAGTCAGCCATACGAGCCAAGGGTACGGGTCGTAGTCTTCACTATAACTCATAGAAGAGGGCCTCATTGTGATTAACAATGTTGAATTAAATTGGCAAAAAAATGCAAGGTTGGACTACGATTAGACACTGCGAGTCATAGACCAGACCACGACTCATAGTATAGATCGTAATAGTTAAATCCAAAATGACAAGTACTGACTACAAAAATCCTATTACAATTCGTAGGTCACTCTATGATCGTACTTATGAACTGTAACTGCTCCCGACCAACTTTTCTTATTTATTTTTAGGTCCTTTTTGTAAATAGTATAAGTAGTTTAAGTTAGGGTTTTAAAAAGGAGATTATTATTCGAATCAGATTGTAGAGATTCTTGAGAATATTTTAGAGAGCTTTTTCTAGGGTTTAGTATAGATACTTAGGGTTTTACTTTGAAGACCCAATTTGGGGATTTGAAATCACTTGTAATTAAACTCCATTCTTTAATCTTGTGATTTCAATATCAAGGTGGTTTTTGTTCTTCATTTTCTTTGGGAAAATTCTCAACCATGTTTATTCTATTCATTGTTTGTGATTTTTCCCTAGCTATGAGTAGCTCAACTCCCACAACTTGGGGTTGTGGGAACTATGAATAACTAGCTTCTAATAACCCAGATTATTTGCATTTCTTTGATTGGGTGTTTTGCATTTATTGTCCATTTTCCTTCGGAATGCTTGTTGTTTGGTGGTGGCCAATACCAAACCCCGCCTAATGTCATGATCCCAACCAAGGTAGTGATGAATAGGAAAAGGAAATGGATGATAGGATTCGATTAGTGTGTTCTCATCTAATCAACCAAATCCGACCTAGTAGAGGTTGATTGGGATAATGGGTCATGATTAGTTGGCACACCATGGTTGCCGCCATTATGAAATTCCACCTTCACCTTTACAATAGGGCTGGAAGAACCCAAGTTACCGTACTGCATGTGATGTCTCAATTAGGGTTACGTTATCCGGGGCATTTGAGTTAGTGAATCATGGGGAAGATAATTCCCAAGTCATTTCTCAGATTGATTGTCTATTTGTGATAATTAGTATAGTTTTTGTAGTTATTTTATTCCAATTTTCCAACCCACCAATCCTAGAGAATATAGTCGATTGGTACTTGAAATGATTGTTGGTGAGTCAATTTGGTCAAACCTCATATCCCTATGGATTCGACTCTAGTCTCTAGTTAGTTTTTTACTTTATAGTGACTACTTTACTATTGGAACGTGAACATCAAAATTTATGGTGCCGTTGCCGGGGAATACAGGTAGGTTTTTGAATTGATTTCACTAGTGGTTAATTCAAGTGGTAATTTTTACATTGACTTGTATTTTACATTTGTTTTTGTTGTTTAGTTTGTATTTGCAGGGCGCATTAGGTTTATATGCCCAAAAAAGGGGCCAAAGTAATCCCTTAGTTCCAACCAACTTAGAGATCCATCGAATTGCAAGAAGAATGACTCAAGAAAATGAGGACATCGCGATTGATAAAGGTATTGGCCAACATGATGATAATGTGGATAGAGATTAAAACCCACCTCAAAGGGAAATAGGCCACACCATAGGGATATCAACGAAAATGCATATGGTTGGAATAATATTGGTTGAACTCTATGGCCATGGATGTCACAGGAGCGATACTATTGCCATCACTATTGGCCGACACTAAGTTCATCGTGTCTAGTGGTCGACGCTAAGTTCACCGTGTCTAGTGGTCTCCTAGAAATGCTTCAAAATCGTAGTTTGTTTATAAGCTACCTTAAGAGGATCCACATAGTCATCTCCATAATGTTGTGTTTGTCTTCAAGAGTGTGATGGGTACACAAAATCTTTCAATGGATGCGGTTGGTCTAAGAGTGTTCCCTCTATCTCTAACAGGAAATACAGCAATATGGTTGTCTGAACTCCTACAAAGTTTGATCACTACTTGGGCTGAGTTACAAAGAGTCTTTTTAGAGAGGTATTTTTTGAGGTCCAAAAAGCTTAAACTCAAAGATCAAATCAACAACTTCGAGAAATTACCGGGTGATTCGATTAGTACAACATGGGAAAGGTTCAATAAGTGCTAGAGGATGGTTCCGAATCATAAAATTGTTGATGACATCTTAGTGAAGATCTTTTATCGGGCTCTAGATGAAAATAGTCAAGCTTGTGTCGATAACATTATGGGAGACATGTTTCTTGATTAACCTTTTGCATGAATCATTAAAAGAATAGAGCAAGTGGTCAAAACAAATAGGGCATGGGGTCAAAGAGAGAGAGAGAGAGAGAGAGAGAGAGAGAGAGAGAGAGGTGCAACTAAGACTTCTTGTGCGGTCAAAACTAACAATGAGCAAGCCAAGGTGAATGAGGAGATTATGCAATAACTCGCTCAACTTCGCACAAGTATGGATTTGGTATTAAATCAAAACCTAGCAAGTGTTTATGCATGACTAACCAACCTCCAAAGGCGCCTATGTATGAAGAATCCTTCTTTGATGAAGATGCTTGCTTTGTGAGTAATCAAGAGCCGGATTTCTGAAACAATGCCTGAGGGTCCAACTCGGACTATTAGTGGCAAGGTTTCAGAAATCAAGGTTAGAACTATAATCGAGAAGGTGCATATAGAGATAATCATGGAGGTTATTATGAAAGAGAAAGAGTACTGGAGGCCGAGCAAGGCGAAGAGATGTATATAGGAATGGTCCCTATGTGCCTCCCCATGATCGTGATGCCTGGTCTAGCAATTCTAGTATTAAGGAAATGTTTGGCTAGTTGTTGAAGAGGGCCAACCATTAAGACGAGACTCTAAAAGTGATGAAATCATATATTTCAAGTATTAATCAAAAGGTAGAGTCTCATTCAGTGGCCATCAAACAATTGGAGCAGCAATTTGGGCAAGTGTCTTCTTAATTGAACCAACGCCTAAAGGGCACTTTGCTATGTAATATGATTCAAAATCTAAAGAATGATGGGCATTGTATGGCGGTCATGATGAGAAGTGGGAAGAACACCATAGATTCCCCAATGTCGGTGGTTGTTGATGAAGATTGTGAAGAGAATGTTGATAAGGAAGCTAAAGTGATTAAGGAGAAGGAGAAACCTAGAAAGTACAAGACTTTCCCAATACCTCCTCCTCCTTTTCCTCAAATAATTAAGAAGAGGGAGGAAAAAGACCAAGTTTGAGCACTTTCTAGTAATACTCAAGAAATTGTCAGTGAACATCCCCTTGATTGAAGCTTTAGAAAAAATATTGGGTTATGCAAGGTACACGAAAGATCTAGTCAAGAAGAAGCAAATGGTAAGTCAAGATCTTTCCCAAAGCTTTCAACATTGTAATGCCATCACTACCAAGTCATTGGTCCAAAAACGCGAAGACCCAGGTGCTTTCACCATACAGTGCGCTGTCGGAGAATTAGCATTTGCCAAAGAACTTTACAATTTGGGTGCTAGCATAAACTTGATGCCACTTGCCATCTTCAAAAAGCTTGGTTTGAGTACTCTTATTCCTACAAAGATGCAATTGCTAATGGCAGATAGAAAAATCAAGAAACATGTGGGGGTACTTTGTGATGTGTTGGTAAAGGTAGAAAAATTTATATTTCCTGCAGATTTTGTTATTCTTGACTGTAAGGTTGATTTTGTAGTTCCTATTATTGGGGAGACCTTTGTTAGCCACATGTCGCACTCAGGTTGATAGGTAAAAAGGACTATTCATATTCAGGTTTGGTGCAGAAGAAGTGGTGTTTTAGGTTTGTCAACAAGGTAGGAAGGATGATGATTTGTGGGTAGTCTCGGTTATTGAAACTGTTGATGATGATGAGTCAGAGGTCCTAGTCGAGCTACGTCTAGGAGTTGATACTTTGGAGGCAGTGTTGATGAACTTTGATGGTGGCAACATCCCAGGTTATGAAGAGATAGTGGATGCAATTAGGATATCATTTGGGCCTAAACATCAGACAAAGTTGGAGCTAGATCTGAATAACAGGGAATCTCCACCCACAAAACCTTCCATAGAGAGCCCACAGGAGTTAGAACCGAAGGCATTCCTGTCATACTTGAAGCATGCATTTTTGGCAAAGGATAATATATTGCCAGTCATCGTTGTTGCAGACTTGAGTGAAAATCAGGCAGAGGCCCTTGTATCGGTGCTTAAACAATTCAAAAGGGCTATTGGGTAGACTATTGTGGATATAATAGGTAGCTCTTCCGGAATATGCACCCATAAAATTCAGCTTATTAAGGACTAGAAGCCTAGCACGTGCATTAGAATAGTTGAATCCTCCAATGTAAGAGGTAGTTCAGAAAGAAATCATAAAATGGTTAGATACAGGAGTAATCTATCCTATTGCCGACAGTGAGTGAGTGAGCCCAGTTCAGTGTGTTCTAAAGCAAGGGGGTATTATAGTGGTGCCAAACACTAAAAATTAATTAATTCCTATGCAGCCAGTGACACACCATTGGACTACAGAAAGCTAAAATGCCTCTACAGAAACGGATCACTTTCTGATGCTATTCATGGATTAGATGCTTGATAGACTTGCAGAAAAGGGTTGGTACTACTTCGTGGATGGATATTCTGGGTACAATCTAATTGTATTACTCTAGAAGATCAAGAGAAAATAACTTTCACCTACCCATATGGTATGGTTACGTTTAAAAGAATGACATTTGGATTGTGCAATGCTCCAATCACATTTTAAAGGTGTATAATATCTAATTTCTTAGACATGCTGGCGCGCACCATTGAGGTGTTCATAGATGACTTCATTGTGGTCGGTCAATCATTTATGGATTGTTTAGCACACTTGCATGCTGTTTTGCAAAGATGTGTGGAAAGTCATTTGGTGCTAAATTGGGAGAAATATCACTTCATAGTCAAATAAGGTATTGTGTTGGGCCATAGAATTTCGGGCAAAGGCATTGAGGTTGATAAAGCTAAAATTAAAGTAATTGTGAAACTCCCACCACCCATCTCAGTAAAAGGTGTTAGCAGCTTCTTAGGTCATGCATAGTTCTACTGCCGTTTCATAAAAGATTTCTCCAAAATTTCACACCCGTTGTGCAAGCTATTGGAGAAGGATGCCAAATTTGTGTTTGATGATGCCTGTATGCAAGATTTCAAAGAATTGAAGAAAAGGCTAACCACAACACAAATTATTGTGGATCAATGTGTGACGCTAGTGGGATAACATTAGATGTGGTCTTGGGAAAACACAAAGAGAAAGTTTTGCATCCTATTTACTATGCCAGCAATGCCTTGAATATAGCCCAAAAAACTACACAGTCACAGAACAGGAGTTGCTTGCATTGGTCTTTGCATTTAAGAAATTCCGCTCATATTTATTGGGAGCCAAAGTGACAGTGCACACGGATAACGCAACACTTAAGTATTTTATGGCCAAGAAGGATGCAAAACAAAGACCAATTAGATAGGTACTTCTACTGTAAGAATTCAATTTTGATGTGATTAATTGAAGAGGGTCAGAGAATCAAGTTGCAGACCACCTTTCCAAATTGGAAGACGGGGCTATGATGTAGTTTGATGATGGCATTGAGATCTATGACTCTTTTCCTGATGAAAGAGTATTGGCAGCTTTACATGATCTTATACCATGGTTTGTAGATTTTGCAAATTACTTGGTTAGTGATATTATGACTCCTGATCTAAACACCCATCAGCATCTCAAGTTCATGTATGATGTAAAGAGATTTTTCTGGGATGACCCATACCTGTGTTGCATATTTGCTGATGGAATCATTCGTAGATGTGTCCTAGAAGTGGAGATACTGAGCTTTGAGGCCCGATACTCCTCACTAGTGGATGGCCATCACAGTGCTGCTCGCACGGCCTACAAGGTATTGCAATTTGGATATTATTGGCCAACCATACATCAAGATGCTCATGACTATGTGAAAGCTTGTGATAAATGTCAAAGAGCAGGTGGAGTTTCACATAGGTAAGAACTTCCTCTTAACACTATATTGCTTATTGAGTTGTTCAATATTTGAGGAATTGATTTCATTGGCCCTTTCATTATCTCACATGGAAATAAATACATCTTGGTTGCTGGGAATTATGTATCTAAAGGGGTAGAAGCCGTAACTTTGCCAAATAATGAGGGTAAGAGTGTCATGGGTTTCCTGCAACAAAACATTTTCTTTAGATTTGGAACACCTCGAACCATCATCAATGATGGGGGTTAACATTTTTGCAATATACTCTTCAAAGCTCTCCTTGAAAAGTATGGTGTGAAACACCGAATTGCAATACCTTACCATCCTTAAACAAGTGGGCAAGTAAAGGTGTTGAATAGAGAGATTAAGTAAATCCTTTCTAAGACTGTGAATGCAAACTGTACTGACTGGTTTAGGAAGTTGGATGATGCTTTATGGGCATATCACACCGCTTTCAAAACACATATTGGCATGTTCCTATACCAACTTATGTTTGGGAAGGCATGCCATTTGCCAGTAGAACTGGAACATAAAGTAATGTTGGCACTGAAGATGATAAATTTGGATTGGCACAACACAGCCACATCTAGGATGATCCAAATTAATGAACTTGATGAGTTCAGGTTGAGAGCTTATGAGAGCTCGGCATTGTACAAGCAAAGGATGAAGGCTCAACATGACCGCCACATTGAAAATCGTCAATTTGCACCTGGGGACTTGGTACTACTCTATAATTCTAGATTAAAATGGTTTCCTGGGAAGCTCAAATCTAGGTAGAGGTGGCCCTTCCAAGTAGCACGTGTTTTTAGTCATGGTGTCATCGAGTTACAAAGTCGAGATGGAAAAATCTTCAAGGTCAATGGTCCAACGAGTCAACTCTACATGGGAGACATGGAGGAAATTAAGATAATGAAAGAATGAGAGCTTGAGGAGGCATAAGCGCTAAAGCTCATCTCAATGTGTCGCGATACTAAATCAGGCACTACTTGGGAGGCAACCCAAGGTATTCCCCTTGTTCTTCCTTTTGTTTTTGTTATATACTTTGAGGACAAAGTACATGTTTTTGGTGGGGCATGGGAAATTATGGACTTGAGTAAAGTCTAAGTGTCTTTTAGTCCATAACTATCCTATTTTTGATATCCCAAGGTTTTCTTTTCGTGTTTTTTTTTCCTTGTGAAATGATTTTACTTCATATTGAACTGCATGTTCTAGGTGTTGTAGATAATTTGTGGATATATGATGATTAATACTTTTGGCATATATATAGTTTTGAATGATTTTATTGAATTTGTTGAAAAATGGGTACCCACAAAATATTCGTGATTGTTGGTTACTATTGCAATCTTGCATGTGATTGGTTTGGTAGTGTTGGTTCTGATGAAGCAAAGACAAGTTGATGCTTGAAGCATAACCTGTGAGTCTATCTTGATTATGTATGCAATGCCATGTGCGTGTGATCTAATTTTGTCATATTCATGCATTATATACTGACTCAGAATTTTCCTTGCTACTTTGAGTTGGACTGGAGATTTTGTTGATTGGGAAGGGATCTTAGGCGGTGACTCACCAAATGAAAGACTATACCTCTTGTTGCAAATGTTTGAGATTTACATGTACCCTTTTTTCTTGATACCTAACTAGCCTAACCTTGTCTAGTGAAACACTTAGATATTGACCCTGATCTATCCTTGAACATGTGAACCTTGATTGAGGAAAAAAGCCTAAGTTGAGGATGGCTCCCAAAAGTGGCCCTGGTTTAGGGAATAGATATTGTGTACTTCACCAGAGGCTAAAAGCCTAAGTTGAGGGTGGCCAATATTGTGGTATAGTACCCAAGCCAAGTGTACATGTCGTAGTCCTCACTACGACTCATAGAAGAGGGCCTTGTAGTGATTAACAATGTTGAATTAATTTGGACCAATAAATGCAAGGTTGTGCTACAAGAAGACACTACGAGTTGTATACCACACCACGACTCGTAGTATGGATCATAACAGTCAAATCCAAAATGATAAGTGCTGACTACAAAAGCCCAATTACGACTCGTAGATTACTCTATGAGTCGTACCTACAAACAGTAACTGTTGCCAATCAACTTTTCTTATTTATTTTTAGGTCCTTTCTGTAAATAGTATAAATAGTTTAAGTGAGGGTTTTGAAAAGGAGATTATTATTCAGATCAGATTGTAGAGATTCTTGACAATATTTTGGAGAGCTTTTTCTGGGATCTAGTATAGATACTTAGGGTATTACATTGAAGAACCAATTTGGAGATTTGAAATCACTTATAATCAAACTCCATTTTTCAAGCTTGTGATTTCAACATCAAGGTGATTTTTGTTCTTCATCTTCTTTGGGTAACTTCTCAACTATGTTTATTCTGTTCATTGTTTGTGATTTTTCCCTAGCTATGAGTAGCTAAACCCTCACAACTTGGGGTTGTGGGAACCATGAATAGCTAGCTTCTAATAACCTAGATTATTTGCATTTCTTTGATTGGGTATTTGCATGTAATGTCCATTTTCCTTTGGAATGCTTGTTGTTTGGTGGTGGCCAACACTAAAGCCCGTCTAGTGTCATGATCCCGACCAAGGTAGTGATGAATAGGAAAAGGAAATGGATGACAGGATTCGATTAATGTGTTCTCGTCTAATAAAGCAAACCCGACCAAAAAGAGGTTGATTGAGATAATGGTAATGGTTAGTTGGCGCACTATGGTTGCCGACCAAGCGCCATGGTACAATTTGACCTTTACCTTCATAAGAGGGTTAGAAGAACCTAAGTTACCATCCGGCATGCAATGTCTTAACTAGGGTTATGTTATTCGGGGTATTTGAGTTAATGAATCATAGGGAAGACAATTTTCAAGTTGCTCCTCGAATTGATTGTGTCTTCATGGTTATTAGTATAGTTTTTGTAGTTATTTTATTCTAATTTGCAAACCCCCCTCTCCCTCCATCCTAGATAATATAGTCGATTGGTACCTGAAATGATTGTTGGTGAGTCAATTTGGTAAAACCCCGTATTCCCTGTGGATTCAAACCTAGCCTCTGATTAGGTTTATACTAGATTGCGACCACTTTACTGTTGGAGCGTAAACATCAGGAACCAGTCCGCATCTCAGATTTTGGTGTGAAATAGTAAAAGATGAAAATGGAAGTTTTACATTTAAATACTCTTATCAAACATTATTTTTATTATCTATTTTCTTCTCGGACAGAAAGAAAGGACGAAGGACTTCTTATTAGGGTTATTCTTTTATCTTTTCTTCTTTAGATGCATTTTTAAATGTTTCTTAGATCAATGATGTTTTTGAACAATGAATAACTAATTTTCCACATTGTCAAGACCCAAACCTAGGGTGTAGGAGTGTAATGGCGAATGGGAACCCGAGAGTCCCCAAAAAAGCGTCAAAATATCCATATTCGTATCATCAGTTCGGAAGCTTATACAAATTGTAAACACATAGTTTTGACGAATAGGAAAGTAGGACTTACGCTATGGGTATGCCATAGGGATAGGGATTGATATGGATTTACATAACACGTAGCACATAAAGACTAAGGGGCGGTAAAATATGACTCACTTTAGCGGGTAATTTAGAACTTAGAATTTTCCACATTTCCTCATCAAAACAGATATATATATATCATAATTTTCATAATCAACCCTTAATAGCCATATCCAATAGATAACCATAATCATAGGCTCCAAATACAACACATAACATATAAATCAAACAAGAGTCTACAAGATGTCTAACAATGCCTCTAGACATAAGATAGGATGGGGCTCAAGACATGTCCCGGTCTCACCCTCAAAGTAAATAACATAAACAAGATTTCATAGGTAAAGGAATGATGTATTGTCCTTGGAAGATAGGACTCACCATAAAAAATATCTCAAATCCGATCTAGCCGTCAAATGCTGGATGAAGGTAGTCTCCGGTCCCTACATGGTTAGATCATGAAGGCAAAAGTATGTGTTAGTACATTTGAATGCACTAAGTATGCGGGCATGTGATGCATATTACTTATCAAACCTGCATATAATGTTAGATGACAAGGGTACATAACCAATGATGTATGAAGAGCAGTAATGCTTATATATAGTAGGAATGGAACTGTAACCGACATCTCAAACTCATGCGAGCTATTGCATGAATTTGCTCAATATTGACCTCCCATCAGGTGAGAGAAGATTACTTGCCAAAGGTAATCTGCACCACACCTTACGACCTAGTCATTTCGGTGCGATGACCACCTTTCTCATGACCCAATCGTTTTTAAAGGATTTCTAATTTCTATTTCATTTCATATCATATCAATAAGTGAATAACCATCCCTTACGACATGGTCATTTTGGTGATGACTACCATTCTTATGCTGACACATTGTTCAAGAAAAGAGAGAGTACCCCTAGGGATAGACTTGATACCTCCAATCCATCGATGCTAAGTCAAACATCCCACGAGAATACTTATACATATACACGCTTTCAAAAGAGGCAAGTCATTTCAATTCATTTCAATGCACATTTAGGCTTTAAAGCCAAACATTTCTCGTAATCATTCATTCATGGTCTAAAAAGTCAAATCATAGTTCAATATCATTTTTCTCATGCATAGGAATATCCCATTCGATAAACAATATGGTGCAAGCACCCAACATGCTCAAAAAGCAAATAACAATAGACATTTCTTTGATCACATTCTTGTTATAACCAATATCATATCAAAATCATATACATAAACATAATTGTACTTAACCCACTTTATAATTTTCATTAAAATCCGATGCTCATGAATGCATATGCTATGAATGGGATGAGAACAACATGAATAATATAGATTGAAACTTAAATCAACAATACATTATGAAAATCAAGTAAAGATATAAGTAAAATGCACATTGAAATCATAAAATAGATTACCCATGCACAAGTCAAGCTTTAAAGGGGGCATGCACATTCATAACTTCATAACTGTAATATAATTCATCATATTAGGGCTTAAATTAACTTAAAATCATCAAGTAAGCATAGCCCATACTTCAATTGAATTTAATAAACAATAATGTTGAAATTCATATTTAAAGTAAGCTAAAATTTATGAAAATCATTTGAAAAGAGTTTGGGTCTTTTTGGTTGAAAGGGACCGAGAATCAATCCCACATACCTTAGCTATTGAAGAAGATTCAAGAATAATTTTGAAGAAGAATGAGCCTTTCCTTGATTCCCAAGCTTAGATTCACAAGAGTCCTTTAAGAGAGTTCTTAAGAGAGACTAGAGAAAATTTTAAATGTGAGGAATGAATTTGAATGAGAGGAATACAATTTAGGTCATTTGGAGGTCTTAAGATAGCATAAGAAGTTATAAAAAACCTTATGGAGAATCCACAATTACTAAAAAAATCACTAATAAAGTAAAGTAACATTCCTTGCTAGAGGTTCCATGAGGAGATCTCATGGTCCGTACAAGGTTTCGCAGACCGTGATACCCTACCGTAAGACCTCACTTAAGTAAATACTGTATAGATGGGCTTTACAAAATGGGCATAACTTCTTGATCTGAACTTGGAATAAGGTGAAACCAGACACGTTGGGAAGCTAATTTCAAAAGAGCTTCAATTTGATAGGTCATGTTCCACTCAGTTATTTTTGTGCTAAAATATATGATTGTTTAAAGTTGATCCTTCTATCGGTTCTTATAAAAAGCTTAGCCAATGGATTTCCTTTGAAGTTGAATTGATGAAAGAGGCCCGTGATGACCCTAAAACACATAAATAAGCTTTAATTAAGGGCTTAAAAATGATCTTAGCTTGAGCTTGAAGATTGCATACTTGGAAAAATTTAACGAAGGTACCCAACGGTTGGTCTCGTGGTCCATACCAAGCTATACAGATTATGTACTCCTCCGTACCAATTTACTAAGAAAATTCTTCATGATGATGTTCCGAGATGGTGATTCAATACTTAGAAAATTTCCACTCCAGCACCTATATAGGGGACTTCATGGACAGTGAAGGGTCATATGATTCGTGAGACTGTCCGTAGCACTTTAGTTGCTCTCAAAACTATGGAGTCTCAAGCCCAAGGCCACCATACGGTCCACCATATCATCCATATGGTCTCACGCAACCCATGTGGGGTCCAAGTGTGATATGCCTTGGTCTAAAACTGTGACACTCTATAACTCTATCATCATATATACCTATGTTTCAAGCCCCATTCTTATTGGTGGGAAGCGTATTAGGTCATAAGTGACCTCTAGTACTTAGTCAATATCAAAGCCTTCCTATAAATTGAGTTTCAAGTATTGGATTACGAAAAGGTCAAATTTAAATGATCATAACTCTTAGTACACATAGAATTATATGTCCCATGACCTATAAAATGAAAGCCTTTTGAATTAGCTTTCCAACGCAATTGGTTTCACCTCATTTGGAGTTCAGAGTCAAAAGTTATGATTATTTTACTGAAGACTGACAGAGCCGAGTGATATTACGAAACCTTTTTATGGGCCGTAAATTGAAGTATGACCTGTTTGCTAATTTGTGGAACAAGTCCTGAAACTTTAATTTCTGGTCCCAAACTTTACGAACCTATCTACGAGTCATAGAACTTTCCATGGGCTGTAAAATGAGCTCATAAAGGTGAACTGGAGACCCTAAAATTGGGCCAAAACTTTATGAAAGGGTCCCTATAGACCGTGAAACTTTCTACGGGCCACAAATAGGCACGTAGATTACTTTTGACAGTTTTTAAGAAAGGTTATTTTGGTCTTTTCTTGCCTTTTTAAGCCTAGGATTAACGTTTTTACACCTAACTAAAGCCCTAAACATGCCAGTTTAATACTTTTACGCTAAATAACTCCCTCAAACATAGAAGTAAGGTTTCAAGAGAGAAAGGGCTAAGGTTTGAAGAAAAACTTGAGGTTTCTTCCAATCTCTTTCAAGGTTCAAAACTTCCAGATATGTAATGCTACCCAAAACATGGATTCTGTTCTTCTATGTGCCCCATAACCCAGATTGATGCTGACATTAGTAAATTGAGTTTCCTATTGATGTTTCTTGAAGTTTCTTCTAAAACTCTAATGTATTTTTGAAACGCCCCAAAATGTGCTTCGAAAATGCCCATAATCATAATTTTCATATATCTCAAAGTCCGTACGTGATATTGAAAATCCATCTTTATATTCTCGATTGGGGGCAAAATTGAGTGAGAAATGGGTATAACTGAAATTTTATAAGACTCGTAGTGAACAAATAAATTTCACAAGTTTTCAGTTTCCAATGTGCATTTGCGACCAGGCTGCGACGCGGACTGGACACGGATCAGTTTTAATTCTTCCTTTGCAATAGGTCCACGTCGCAGACCAGACACGGACCAGTATATATTTTTCCTTAATTTTTTTTGTGTCGGAAAAGGGCATTGGGGTCATACCCCCATGCCCACTTATGCATGAAAACACCCATACTTGGTCATTTTTCAAGTCTGCATCACTCAAAACCCTTTTTAAAACCTCTCCAATACTTAACCAAATGTCTCATTCAAATTTCAAGGATTTCAAGCTTAACTTTGGAACTCAAGGATTCTATTCAAGCTCTAAGTTCTCTTCAAGCTCATCTCAAGAAAACTCAAGTTTGAGGTATGTGAATCTCATCCATTGGGTCCTTCCACCCACGGAGCCCAATCTCCCTCTTCACGAAAATTGCATGCTTTTTTTTTTTAAAGTTGTATTACCTATGGGTATTTTTTATTATGAATTATTAGCATGAATCATGTTGGGGTTTTATGAAATATTGATTGATTATCTATCTATTTTAAGCTTATACCATGATTTGATTATATATATTGAGATTATGCATATTTTGAGCTATGAAACAATGATGTATTATGTGTTTTGATGATAGATTTCAAGATATCTTACATGAGGGTTTTACTATATGTTGGTGGGTTGATTTGCATCAAGTTTTCTCATCTTATTTTACTCTCGAATTGTATGATTTTGAATTTGTATCATGAACCCACCAAGTGTTTGATTAAATGTCAAGTCAAGAATTCTCAAGTTATTAATGATCTATTTCATAATTTACAAGTCAAGGGCTTTCAAGTATGTATTGAATTCATGTAAATTATCTATGATATTACAAGTTACAATCTAAGCCCTATCTTAAGAATTTTTGCCTCTTGTGAGCCATTCATGTTTAAGCAAGTGTTCATGTATGATTATGATCTATTCTCATGTTTCAAGTTAAACTCACAACTAGAGGTCAAGCATGTTCCAAGAGCTACTCATGTCATGTTTCCATGTTTCTTACAATTTATACAAGTTATGATTATTTCAAATATTTTGTGGGATTTGACTTAGCACCGATTGAGGCTTAATATGGGGGCTGACTCAAGGGGCCCTTACATAAAGTCTTTTGTCTCTAAACTATGTGCCACCATAGGATTATAATTCTTACCCTTGCTATACTAGTGGATCCATCTAGTTATGTTATCATGTTTGGTTTGCCTTGGAAAGTAGACCACACCTAGCCCGGGGATGGGGAGGGAGGGTAGTGTCATGCCCGTTCCACCTTGTCGAGGGTTTGTCATGCCTTGGATTCCAAGTTGCAGCAACTCGGTCTATATTGGTTAAGGTGGGTTCTCACACATATATATGCTATATATATATATATATATATATATATATATATATATATATATATTATGCAAGATGAATGATTTACAAGCATATTTTACTTCAAGCGTTGATCATGCATGCCATATTGAGATTATACTTATCCATTGCTTATGATTATACATGTTGACTATATTGGCTTACGTCTTGTTATATTGCATCCTACATACTTAGAACATTCAAATGTACTTACGCATACTCTATGCCTATGTGATATTACTATATAGGGATCAGAGCACCATTTGATCATCCTCCACATGGCTTGTTAATACTTTTGAGATAAGCTTTGGTGAGTCCTCAAGTCCGAGGACACTAACTACCTTATTCTTGCTATTTTGAGACTTCGTTATGTAGAATATGTGTTATTATGAGGGTGAAACCGGAGAGTGTCTTGGCTCCCGCTTCATTCAATGTTAGAGGTGTTGTTGGATATTATGATGTACTTATGTTATGAGCTTGAATCTTTGTCTTTTTATGAATATCAAGTTTTTCCTTAGTCTCACTTCTCTTTTTCTTACATCTCTTGTTGTTGTCTACTTTGATTCCGTGATCAACGATGTATGATTGATATGCTAAGAGACTTGTTTGAGTCTCTGCGGGTTCCAATTCGCTGTGTCACATCTAGGCCCTAGAATTAGGTCATGAAAAACTTGGTTTCAGAGTACTAGGTTGATAATGATTCTCGGAATCCAACGCATCATGTTGATTAAAGTCATATTCATGGTTCTGAAGCACGCCACAACTATGAATTGGAGGTTATGAGGTATTTTAGGAAATGTTCCACTTCTTCATAGTCTATATCGTACTTTAGATGTAAATGTAAGGCTTTTCCTCTAATGAATGCTCTTTGCTCTTCTAGATCATGCCAATTCAAAGAGAGAGACTAAGGAGAGCCCGTACACCAGAGGAGCAACCAACCCCTCCCATTCCTTAAGCTCCTCAAGGTGGAGGGCTAGCCTAAGATGAGTTCTGAGATGCTATTGCAATGTTGGTTCATGCTATGACCAACAAAATTAACCAAGGGGCCCAAGCTCCTCATGCTCCCACTCCGACTTCTAGGGTGGGGGATTTCACTAAAATGAACCCGCCAAAGTTTCATGGATCTAAGACGGATGAGGATCCCCAAGAGTTCATAGATGAGGTGTACAAGGTACTATCATCATGGGGGTCGATTTGGAGGAAAAGGCGGAGTTGGCGGCCTACCAACTCAAAGGAGTGGCTCAAATTTGGTTTACACAATGGAAGTTGGAGACGGAGAATGATAATGCTATCCCTTGGGAGGAGTTCAAAGCTATATTCCTCAACTGGTTCTTTCCTATCGAGCTAAGGGAGGCTAAGATGATGGATTTTATGAACCTTAAGCAAGTTTCCATGAGTGTGAGAGAGTATTCCCTCAAGTTCAACCAACTCTCTAAGTATGCCCCTCAATTGGTTGCCGAGCCTAAATCAAGGATGAACAAATTTGTATAGGGAGTGTCCAACTTGGTTAATAAGGAGTATCAGACCACCATGCTAGTAAGTGATATGATTTGTCCTACCTCATGACATATGCCGATCAACTAGAGAGGGAATAACATAGACGAAGAAGAAGTGGTAAGTCCAAAAGGGCTCATTTTGAAGGTGGTTTCCAAGGTTCCAAGGGTGACCAATTTTCTCACGGCCATAGGTTCTAAGGCCAAGGGTCATTCAATGCTCTTAATAAGAGATTTGCCAATGAAAGGGTGACAAACCAAAGATTCTAAGGTGGTAATGGAGGAATGACAAATCCTAGATGCCTAAGATGTGAAAGGAATAATAGTGGTCCATGTTTGAGGAATTCTAATGCTTGCTTTGGTGTGGTGAAATGGGTCACTAGGTTATTGATTGTCCTCATTCTCAAAACAAAGGTAGAGATGGTTGTCCACAAGGCCAAGGTGCAAATGCAGGTCAAAAGGGAAGATGAGGCTAACAAGGGGGTGCTCCAAGGCAAAATAGATTCTATGCTCTTCAAGGGAGACAAGGGGTGAATGAGGTGCTCGATGTAATCACTGATATGTTAAAGGTTTTTGATTTAGATGTATATGCATTGATAGACCCGGGTGCTACTCTTTTTTTTATTACTCCTTTTGTTGCCAAAAGGCTTCATGTTAGTCCCAAATTGTTGTGTGAACCTTATGATGTGTGTACCCCTGTTGGTGAGTCTATTATTGCTAGAAAAGTCTATAAAAATTGTCCCATGTTAATTTTACACAAACTCTTGCCTTGTGATTTTGTTTAATTAGATACGGTTGATTTTGATGCCATTCTTCGGATGGATTGGTTTCATGCATATTATGCTTCTATTGATTGTAGAACCTATAGGATTAAATTCAAATTCCCTAATGAGCCTATCCTTGAGTGGGAAAGTTGTGATGTAGTGGTCAAGGATAGATTCATTTCTTATCTTAAAGCCCAAAAGTTAATTTCCAAGGGTTATCTTTATCATCTTGTAAGGGTTAGGGATATTGAGTCCAAAGTCCTTCCTATTGAGTCAGTTCCAGTGGTTAATGTGTTTCTGGATATCTTTCCCGAAGAGCTTACCAGTGTCTCTCCCATTAGGGAAATAGACTTTAGTGTAGACCTCCTTCCTAACACTCAACCCATTTCTATCCCCCTTACCATATAGCCCCGATGGAGTTGATGGAGTAATTAAGGGAATTCTTGGAAAGGGTTTCATTAGGCCTAGTAAGTCACTTTGGGGTTATACCAGTGTTATTTGTGAAGAAAAAATATGGTTCTCTTAGAATGTGCATTGAATACTGGTAACTCAATAGAGTCACCATAAAGAACAAGTACCCTCTACGAAGGACTGATGGCCTTTTTTGATCAACTTCAAGGGGCTAGTCACTTTGCTAAGATTAATCTTCGGTCCAAGTATCACCAAGTGAAAGTGAGGGAGTGTGACATTCCCAATATAGATTTCTGGACTAGGTATGGACATTTTGAGTTTGTGGTTATGTCCTTTGGGTTGGCTAACGCATCGACTATATTTATGGATTTCATGAATAAGGTCTTTAAACCCTACCTTGACATGTTTGTTGTGGTCTTTATTGATGATATCTTGATTTATTCCCATAGTGAGGAGGAGCACGTGAATCACTTGAGGGTAATGTTGCAAATCTTGAGGGAGGAGAAATTGTATGCGAAATATGAAAAATGTGAGATTTGGTTGAAAGAGGTTGCTTTTTTAGGGCATATGGTGACGGGTAATGGCATTAAAGTGGATCCTAAGAAGACAAAGGTGATTAGAAATTGTCCTAGACCTTTGACTCTATCGGACATTAGAAGTTTCTTGGGTTTGGCGGGTTATTACTGAAGGTCAGTAAATGGTTTCTCTTCTATTGCTTCTCCTATGACTAAGTTGACCCCAAAGAAGTAAACATTAGTGTGAACCAATGAATACGAGAAGAGTTTCCAGACTTTGAAAGATAAGCTTGTCTCCGCTCCTATCTTGGCTCTACTGAAAGCGTTGGAAGGTGTTGTGGTATATTATAATGCCTTAAGGAATGGTTTAGGGTGTGTTTTGATGCAAAATGGCAAGGTGATAGCATATGCCTCTAGACAACGTAAGGTGGATGAGAAGAATTATCCCACCCATGAACTTGAATTGGCAGCCATGGTATTTTCTTTGAAAATTTGGCGTCACTACTTGTACGAGGTTCATGTAGATGTGCTTACCGACCACAAGAGTCTCTAATATGTGTTGACCCAAAAAGATCTTAACTTGAGACAAAGAAGGTGTTTAGAGATCCTTAAAAATTATGATGTGAGTGTGCATTATCATCCTGGCAAAGCTAATGTTGTGGCCGATGCTCTAAGTAAAGTGCCCATGGGTGGTCTAGCGCATGTTGATCATGACGGCAAAGAGGTGGCTAGAGAGGTTCATCGGTTGGCTAGGTTGGGGGTTAGGTTGGATGAGTTTAATAATGGTGGTGTAGTGATTATTGATGGTTCTAAATTTTGTTTGATTGAGGAGGTAAAGGCAAAACAAGATCTTGGCCTCACATTGTTAAAGTTCAAGGCCTTGGTGAAGATGCTAAAGTGGAGGTTTCTCCCAAAGGGGAGATGGTGCCCTTAGGTACCAAGGTAGATTGTGTGTACCAAATGTGGATGACTTGAAAGAATTGATCTTGAAGGAGGCCCATAATTCATCCTATTCCATTCGCCCCAGTTCTACAAAGATGTATAAAGACATGAGGGAGGTGTATTGGCTGGGTGCTATAAAGAGGAACATTGCCAAGTTCATATCTGGATGTCACAATTGTCAACAAGTCAAAGTTGAACACGAAAGGTCAAGTGCCTAGCCGAATACATAGAAATTCCTACTTGGAAGTGAGGGGAGATCAGCATAGATTTTGTGGTTGGGTTGCCTAAGACTAGGAAACATTTTGACTCTACTTGGGTTGTTTTGGATAGAATGAAAAAGTCGGCTCACTACCTTCTGGTCTAAACCACTTATGGTGCTGAAGATTATACCAAGTTGTACATAAAAGATTTGGTTAGATTGCATTGAGTTCCCTTGTCTATCATTTTGGATCATGGTGCTCAATTCACTTCTCACTTTTGGAGGTCCTTCCAAAGAGGTCTTGGTACCAAGGTCAAGCTTAGCGCGACTTTTCATCCTCAAACAGGTGGTCAAGCCGAGAGGACTATTCAAACACTTGAGGATATGCTCAGAGCTTGTGTTTTGGAATTTAAGGGTAGTTGGGATGAACATCTTCCATTCATTGAGTTTGCTTACAACTAAAGCTACCACTCAAACATTGGTATGGCTCCCTTTAAAGCTTTATATAGTAGGCGTTGTAGATCCTCATTTGGGTGGCTTGAAGTGGGGGAGATGGCTTTACTAGGTCTGGATTTGGTCATGGAGGCCATGGAGAAGGTGAGGTTGATAAGAGAAAGATTGGAAACGACCCAAAGTAGACAAAAGTCCTACTCTGATGTGAGGAGAAGAGATCTTGAATTTAAGGTTAGTGATTGGGTTTACTTGAAAGTCTCACCCATAAAGGGTGTGGTCCGATTTGGTAAGAAGGGAAAATTGAGCCCTATGTTTGTGGGTCCTTAGAAAGTTTTGAGGAGAGCGGGTAAGGTTGCTTATCAGTTGGAGTTTCCTATAGAGATGAATATGGTTCATCTGGTCTTCCATATGTCCATGTTGAGAAAGTGTGTTGGTAACCCAAGTGCTATAGTGCCCTTGGATGTTGTGGATGCTGTAGAAGATAATTTGACATATAAGGAGGTCCCGGTGGAAATTTTGGATAGACAAGTAAAGAGGTTAAGAAACAAATATGTAGCTTCCATCAAGGTATTTTAGAGGAATAAACAAGTTGAAAGTGGCACATGGGAAGCTGACACAGACATGAGAAAGCAATAACCATATCTCTTCTATTCTACTCAAATCGAAGGTAAAATGTGCCTCGGAAGTGCCTAAATTCGTAATTTGGCACATATCTCAAAATTCATGCATGATATCAAAAATTCGATTTCATAGTCATAGTCGGGGGCAAAATTGAGTGGGAAATGGGTCTAACCCTGATTTTAGAGCAAAGGTTTCAACATTTGAAAATCCAAAAATGCAATTTCCCGAGTGGTTTTCGCGCCCCTGGTGTGACGCGTCCAGGGCGCACCTCTATGTATTTTCTTTCCTAGTTTTCTTGTTTGGGCCAAAGCTTTTGGGTCTCGGGCCTAAGTCTTCTCATATATGAAAATACCTATACTTAGCCATATTTCACCTTCATATCATACAAGACGTTCCTCAATACTCTCTCAAACACTTAAATAAATATTTCACTCCAAATTCAAGTGCCAAACTCATTCCAGATCTTAAGGAATTCACTCAAGCTTCAAGTTCTCATCTTAATCTTCATTAAGGAATTCTTCAAAGTTGAGGTATGTTGGTTTCAACTATTGGGTCCTTTTTCCATGGTGGCTAAGCTTCCTTTTTACTTAAATTGCATGTTTCTAAATTGATTTACTTATGGATCTTACTTATTATGAATTTGACTATGCACTAAGTTGGGGTTTCCATAAAAGTGTGACTGTTTAAGCATGTTTTAATCTATAAATCTATGATCTATCTTGAGATTTGATGAAGGATTTTGGTGTATATTGCATGAGGGTATTAGCAAGTGTTGGTGGGTTGATTTACTTCAAGTTTTGTTGCATGATTTCACTCTCGAATTGCATAGTTTTATACTAGTATTATACACCTGCCAAGTGTTTAATAAAATGTATGGTTTTGTATTCTTGAGCTATTGGTGATATATTGTATGACCTATGACTTGAACGTCTTTATAATGATGACTGGATTGTTTATATGAGTTGATTCCATGAAAAGTACTTATAGTATTATAAGTTGACTGTGTCTAGTTGAGAAGGTGATGCCTCAATCTCCACGGATGGTTGAGTGAGACAATGATCAACCAATTAAGGGGTTGACTTGAATGACTCCGGGGATAATATCTCTTGTTCTTATTCTATGTAAACACTCTTATTATCTAATTGCATGCTTTTGACTATGAGAGTTAGCCCGAAAGTTATCATAGCCCTTGCTCCCATATATGCATTAGAGGTGTTGTTGGAACCTTATGATATGTTAATGCTATGCTATTGGTTTGTTATGTTTTTATAGTATCATGGATGTCCCTTAGCACCGTATTCCCTTTTTACTATCTCTTATTATTGTCTTATTGCTTCCGCAATCAAGGATGTGTAATGATATACTAAGAGGCTTGTTTCGGGTCCCTTTGGGGTCCCTTTGGGTTCCCCATTCGGCTTATCATGTGTAGGCCCTATGCCTGGGTCGTGACAAACTTGGTATCAAAGTGCTAGGTTATTAATGGTCCTTGGCATCTAACACACCGTGTTGATTAGACTCTTACTCATGGTTGTGTTGTGCACCAAAACTATGAGTAAGAAGCTATGAGACGTTTTAGGAAATGTTCCTCTTCTTCATGCGTGCTATAGCAGTTGGTACAGTTTCCCCTATAACAAATGTTCTTTGCCATTTTTAGATCATGCCTAATACAAGAAGAAGAAGATCCTGCAGTCCCGAAGAACAATTGGCTCATGGAGAGCTCCGGGATGCTCCTACTCTTGCATCAGGGGTACGGAACTTTATGAGGATGAACCCACCAAAGTTCAATTGGTCTAAAGTGAATGAGGACCCTCAAGAATTTATTGATGAGGTATAAAAGGTGTTAGCTATCATAGATATTAGATCAGAAGAGAAGGCTAAGTTGGAGGCTTACAAACTCAAGAGGGTGGCACAAAAATGGTATACTCAATGGAAGGAAGAGAAAGGGAACAATAATGTGATCCTTTGAGAGGAGTTCAAGGCGGCTTTCCTAAACTGGTTTTTTCCTCTTGAGCTTCGGGAGGCCAAAAATGATGGAGTTCATGAATTTGAAGCACGAATTTATGAGTGTGAGAGAGTATTCCGTCAAGTTCAACCAACTCTCCAAATATGCTCCACACTTTGTAATCGACCCAAGGTATAGAATGAATAAGTTTGTGATGGGTATATCTGATTTGGTGAATAAGAAGTGTCGTGCCGCTATGTTGATTGGTGACATGGACTTTTCCCGCCTAATGGCTAATGCTAAACAATTGGAAGGGGAGAAGTTGAGAAAAAGGAGGAGTAGTGAGGCCAAGATGTCTTATGTTGATGGTAAGTCCCAAACTCCAAAGGGTGGCCGGTTTCACCAAGGCCAAGGGTCTTCCTATGTTCCTAGTGGTTTATTTGTTCATGACAACCCAAGTCCCCAAGGAGGTGGAGGTGTAGTGCCTAGACCTATGTTCCCAAGATATAGTAGAGGCCATGATAACCTATGTTTGAGGGACACCAATGCTTGCTAGAGCTGTACAGAAGTGGCTCACAAGAAGGTGGATTGTCCTCAGAATTAACATAAGGGTAAATATGTTGGCCCACAAGGCCGGGGTGCTAATGCTGTTCCTTTGGGGTGAGGAGACCAACTAGGTGGTTCCCCAAGGCACAATTGGTTCTATATACTGCTAGGGAGACAAGGGGTTGAGGAGGTGCCCGATGTCATCATTGATATGTTAAATGTCTTTGACTTTGATGTGTATACCTTGATAGAACCGGGTGCCACTCTTTCTTTTGTTACTTCTTCTGTTGCTAAAAAGTTTCATGCTGAACCCGAAATATTGTGTGAGTTTTATGAGGTGTCTACTCCTATTGGTGCATCTGTTGGTGCTAGAAATGTCTATAGAAATTGTCCCATTTGCGTCTTGCATGAAATACTGCTTTGTGATCTTGTTGAATTGGATATGGTGGATTTCAATCTCATTCTTGGGATGCATTGGTTGCATGCTTGTTATGCCTCTATTGATTGTAGAACCCGTAGGGTCAAATTTCAATTCCTAAATGAACTCGTCCTTGAGTGGGAGAGTCATGATATGGTTGTCAAGGGTAGGTCTATCTCTTGCATTAAAGCCAAAAAGTTGATTTCTAAGGGGTGTCTCTATCATATTGTGAGGGTTAGGGATGTGGTGTCTAAAGTTCTTCCCACAGAGTTGGTTCTAGTGATTAATGAGTTCCTAGATGTCTTCCCTAGTGATCTTCCCAGTGTTCCTCTCAAAAGGGAAATAGATTTTTGCATAGAACTCCTTCCCGATACTCAACCTATTTCTATTCCTCCTTACCTTATGGCCCCGACGGGATTGAAAGAGTTCGAAGAGCAATTAAAGGACTTTTTGGAGAAGTGTATTATTAGGCCTAGCTAATCACCTTGGAGTGCACCGTGTTGTTTGTGAAGAAGAAAGATGGTTCACTTAGAATGTGTATTGATTATCGACAACCTAATGGATTCACCATAAAGAATAAGCATCCTTTACCAAGGATTGATGATTTATTTGACCAACTTCAAGGGGCTAGTCACTTCTCTAAGATTGATCTTCGGTCCGGGTATCATCAAGTGAAGGTGAGGGAGTGTGACATTCCTAAGACGGCCTTTTGGACTAGGTATGGGCACTATGAACTTGTGGTTATGTCTTTTGAGTTAACCAATGCACCTGCTATCTTCATGGATCTTATGAATAGGGTCTTCAAACCCTCAATTTATTTGTTTTGGTTTTCATTGATGATAACTTGATCTACTCTCATAGTGAGGAGGAGCATGTGGGTAATTTGAGGGTGGTGCTACAAAAATTAAGGGAAGAGAATTTGTATGCTAAGTGTGAGAAGTGTGAATTATTATTGAAAGAGCTTGCCTTTCTAGGTGATGTGGTATCAGGGGATAGTATTAAGGTGGATCCTTAGAAAATAGAGGTGATTGGAAATTGGCCTAGACCTTTGACTCCATCGGATATTAGAAGCGTCTTGGGCTTAGCGGGTTATTACCGGAGGTTTGTGAACAGGTCCTCTCATAATGCTTCTCCTATGACTAAGTTGAACCAAAAGAAGGCCAAATTTGTGTGGACCGATGAGTGTGAAAAGAGTTTTCAAACCTTGAAGGATAAGCTTGTCTCCGCTCTTATCTTGTCCCTACCGAAAGGGTTGGAAGGGTTTGTTATGTATTGTGATGCCCCTCTGATTGGTTTGGGTTGTGTTTTGATGCAAAATGGTGAGTTGATAGCCTATGCTTCTAGACAACTCAAGAAGCATGAAAAGAACTATCCTACTCATGATCTTCAATTGGATGCCGTAGTTTTTGCTTTGAAGATTTAACGTTGTTACTTGTATGGGGTGCATGTTGATGTGTTTACCAATAATAAGTCTCCAATATGTGTTCACTCAAAAAGATCTCCACTTGAGACATAGAAGGTGGTTAGAACTCCTTAAGGATAATGATACGAGTGTACATTATCACCCTTGTAAGGTTAATGTTGTGACGATGTTTTGAGTAGGGTGTCTATGGGTAGCCTAGCTCATGTTGATGATGGGGGCAAAGAGACGGCTAGGGAGGTTCATTGGTTAGCTAGACTTGGGGTTAGGTTGGAAGAGGTTGATAATGGTGGTATTGTGGTTGTTGATGGTTCAAAATCTTCCTTGGTTGATGAGGTAAAAGCAAAGCAAGATCTTGATTCCTCCTTGTTAGAATTGAAGGCCTTGGTGAGAGATGGCAAGGTGGAGGTTTTCTCCCAAGGGAGAGATGGTACCCTTAGGTACCAAGGTAGGTTGTGTGTGCCTAGTGTTCAATGGCTTGAGAGAGAAGATTCTTGATAAGGCTCATAATTCTTCCTATTCTATTCACCCCGGTTCTACCAAGATGTACAGAGATTTGAGGGATGTGTTTTGATGGGGAGGTATGAAGAAAGACATTGCCAAATTTATATCCGGTTGTCATAGTTTCCAACAAGTCAAAGCCGAACACCAAAGGCCGGGTGGCCTTACCCAAGACATAGAGATTCCTACTTGGAAATGGGAGGAAATTAACATGGATTTTGTAGTTGGGTTGCCTAAGACTAGAAAGGGTTTTGATTCTATTTGGGTTGTGGTTGCTAGAATGACAAAGTCGGCTCATTTCTTACCGGTTAAAACTACTTATGCTGCCGAAGATTATGCTAAGTTATACATTCATGAGTTGGATATATTACATGGGGTGCCTTCATCTATCATATTGGATAGTGGTGCTCTATTCACTTCACACTTTTGGAGGTCCTTCCAAAGAGGTCTTGGTACCAAGGTAACGCTTAGTATGACCTTTCACCCTCAAATAGATGGCCAAGCTGAAAGAACTATCTAAACTCTTGAGGATATGCTTAGAGCTTATGTTTTGGAGTTTAAGGGTAGTAGGGATGATCATCTTCCATTGATTGAGTTTGCTTACAACAATAGCTATCATTCTGGCATTGATATGGATCTTTTTGAGGCTCTCTATGGTAGACGTTATAGGTCCCCGGTTGGATAGTTAGAGGTAGGGGAAATGGCTTTTTGGGTCCGGATATGGTTATGGAGGCTATGGAGAAGGTAAGGTTGATTAGGGAAAGGTGGAAAACAACCCAAAATCGTCAAAAGTCCTATGCTGATGTGAGGAGAATGGAGCTAGAATTTAGAGTGGTTATTCGATCTATTTGAAGGACTTACCCATGAAGGTTGTGGTTCGTTTTGGTATGAATGGTAAATTGAGTCCAAAATTTGTCGGTCCTTATAGGGTATTGAGGAAGATTGGTAAGTTGGCCTACAAGTTTGAGTTTTCTAGTGAAATGGACTTAGTTCATCCGGTCTTTCATGTGTCTGTGTTGAGGAAATGTGTGGGTGACCTAAATGCTATCATCCCATTAGATGTTATGGGTATTGTTGAAGACAACTTTAACTATGAAGCGGTTCCAGTAGAGATCTTGGATAGACAAGTGAAGAGGTTGAGGAACAAGGATATAGCTTCCGTTAAGGTCCTTTGGAGGAATCAACAAGTAGAAAGTGACACATGGGAGGTCGAAACGATAGGAAAAAGCAATATCCCTATCTATTCCAATCTACTCATGCCTGAGGTACTAATTCTAAGTCCCCTATGTGATTTGAAGTCTTATGTATCAGCCCTTATGTCATTTTCACGCATTCATGTTTATGTTGACAATTTCATGATGATTTTGACGCTTATGTTGAGATTTTTGAAAATGATGTTTAAGTGTATTGGGGCTGGTTTGTTCATGATTATCCTTCTTATGTACATTTCTTTGAAATTCGGGGACGAATGTCCCCAAGGGGGAGGTACTGAAATGACCCCAAAAAGTGCCAAAAAATATGCCTCAAAAGTGCCTAAATTTGTAATTTGGCATATATCTCAATATGCATTCGTGATATCAAAAATACGACTTCATATTCTTGATCAGGGGGCAAAATTAAGTAGGGAATGGGTAACCCCGATTTTAGAGAAACCTTATAAAAATTCAAAAATCCAAAAATGCAATTTACAAAGAGGTTTTCGCGTCCCTGGCGCGATGCGTCCAGGGCACGCCTCTGTGTATTTTTTTGCCCAGTTTTCTTGTTAGGTCCAAGGCATTTGGTTCTTGGGCCTACGTCTTCCCATACATAAAAACACCTATACTTAGCCATATTTCACTTTCATATCATACAAGATATTCCTCAATACTCTCTCAAACACTTAGAGAAATATTTCACTTAAAATTCAAGTGCCAAAACTCATTTCGGATCTTAAGGAATTCACTCAAGCTTTAAGTTCTCATCTCAATCTTCATCAAGGAATTCTCCAAAGTTAAGGTATGTGGGTTTCAATCATTGGGTTCTTTCACCCATCGTGCCCAAACTTCCTTTTTACTTAGATTGCATGTTTCTGAGTTGATTTACTTATGGGTCTTACTTATTATGAATTTGACTATGTACTAAGTTGGGGATTCATAAAAGTGTGACTGTTTAAGCATATTTTGAGCTATGAATACATGATCTATCTTGACTTTAACCAAAGAAGGTGGTTAGAGCTCCTTAAAGATTATGATATGAGTGTGCATTATCATCCCGACAAAGCTAATATTGTGGCCAATGCTCCAAGTAGATTGTCCAAAGGTGGTCTAGCTCATGTTGATGATGGCAGCAAAGAGGTGGCTAGAGAGGTTCACTAGTTGGCTAGATTGGGGGTTAGGTTGGATGAGGTTGATAATGGTGGTGTAGTGGTTGTTGATGGTTCTAAATTTTCCTTGATTGTGGAGGTAAAGGCAAAACAAGATCTTGACCTCACATTATTAGAGTTGAAGGCCTTGGAAAGACGGTAAAATGGAGATTTTCTCCCTAAGGGGAGATGGTGCCCTTAGATACCAATATAGTTTGTATGTACCAAATGTGGATGATTTGAAAGAATTGATCTTGAAGGAGAACCATAATTCATCCTATTCTATTCACCCCAGTTCTAGAAAGAAGTATAGATACTTAAGGGAGGTGTATGGGTGGGGTGGTATGAAGAGGGACATTTCTAAGTTCATATTTGGATGTCATAATTGCCAACAAGTCAAAGCCGAACATCAAAGGCCGAGTGCCTAGACACGACATAGAGATTCCTACTTAGAAGTGGGAAGAGATCAACATAGATTTTGTGGTTAGGTTACCTAAGCCTAGGAAACATTTTGACTCTATTTGGGTTGTTTTGGATAGAATGACAAAGTCGGCTCACTACATTCCGATCTAAACCACTGATGGTGCCGAAGATTATGCCAAGTTGTATGTACTTGAGTTAGTTAGATTGCATAGAGTGCCCTTGTCTATAATTTCATATCAATGTATTCAATTCATTTCTCACTTTTGAAGGTCCTTCCAAAGAGGTCTTGGTACCAAGGTTAAGCTTAACATGACTTTTCATCCTCAAACTGATGGTCAAGCCGAGAGGACTATCCAAACTTTTGAGGATATGCTTAGGGCTTGTGTTTTGAAATTTAAGGGTAGTTGGGATGAACATCTTCTACTCATTGAGTTTGCTTACAATAATATCTACTACTTAAGCATTGGTATGACTCCCTTTGAAGCTTTATATGTTAGTCATTGTAGATCCACGGTTGGGTGGTTTAAAGTGGCGGAGATGGATATTCTAGGTCCGAATTTTGTCATGGAGGCCATAGAGAGGGTGAGGTTGATAAGGAAAAGAATGAAAACAACTCAAAGTAGACAAACGTCCTACTTTGATGTGAGGAGAAGAGATCTTGAGTTTAAGGTTGGTGATTGTGTTTATTTGAAAGTCTCATCCATGAAGGGTGTGGTCCGATTTGGCAAGAAGGGGAAATTGAGCCCTAGGTTTGTGGGTCCTTAGAAAGTTTTTAGGAGAGTGGGTAAGGTGGCATATGAGTTGGAGTTGCCTCTAGAGATGAATGTGGTTCATCTGGTCTTTCATGTGTCCATGTTGAGAAAGTGTGTTGGTGACCCAAGTGCTATAGTGCCCTTGGATGTTGTAGGTATCATAGAAGATAATTTAATCTATGAGGAGGTCTCGATAGAAATTTTGGATAGACAAGCAAAGAGGTTGAGAAACAAAAATGTAGCTTCCGTCAAGGTCCTTTGGAGGAATCAATAAGTTTAAAGTGCCATATGGGAAGCTGAGGCGGACATGAAAAGCGATACTCATATCTCTTCTATTGTTGTCAAACTGAAGGTACTAATGAAACGACCCCAAAAAATTATCCAAAAATGTACCTCGGAAGTGCCTAAATTCATAATTTCCATATATCTCAAAATCCATGCATGATATCAAAAATCTGACTTTATATTCTTGATCGGGGAAAACATTGAGCGGGGAATGGGTCTAATACAAATTTTATAGCAACTGTTTCAAAATTCAAAAATCCAAAAATGAAATTTCCAGAGAGGTTTTCGCGACCCAAGCATGACGCGGCTAGGGCGTCCCTATGTGTATTTTTTTGCCCAATTTTCTTGTTCGGTCCAAGGATTTTGGGTCTTGGGCCTAAATCTTTCCATACATAAAAACACTTATACTTATCCATATTTCACCTTTATATTATACAAGGCATTCCCCAATACTCTCTCAAAAACTAGAGAAATATCTCACTCAAAATTCAAGTGCCAAAACTCATTCCGAATCATAAGGAATTCACTAAAGCTTCAAGTTCTCATCTCAATCTTCATCAAGGAATTCTCCAAAGATGAGGTATGTAAGTTTCAACCATTGGGTCCTTTCACCCATGGTGCCCAATCATAATTTTTAATTAAATTTCATGTTATAAGTTGATTTACTTATGGATCTTACTTATTATGAATTTGACTATCAACTAAGTTGGGGTTTCATAAAAGTGTGACTGTTTAAGTATGTTTTAAGCTATGAATCTACGATCTATCTTGATATTTGATAAAGGATTTTGGTGTATATTGCATGACGGTATTATCAAGTGTTGGTGGGTTATTTACTTCAAGTTTTTGTGCATGATTTCACTTTTGAATTGCATGGTTTTATTCTAACATTAAACACCCATCAAGTGTTTGATAAAATGTCCGATTTTGGATTTTTGAGCTAATTGATAATCTATTGTATGACCTATAACTTGAATGACTTTATGATGATGAAAGGAATGTCTATATGAATTGTTTCCATGAAAAGTACTTATAGTATTATTAGTTGACCGTGCCTAGTTGAGGAGGTGATGCCTCAATCACCATGGATGGTAGAGTGAGACAACGATCAACCAATTGAGGGATTGATGCCTCAATCACCATGGATGGCAGGGTGAGACAACCATCAACCAATTGAGGGGTTGATACCTTAATCACCATAGATGGTAGGGTGAGAGAACCATAAACGAATTGAGAGGTTGATACCTCAATCTCCAAGGACTGTAGGGTGTGACAATCCATCATAATGTTGGTCTCTTCTTACATATGTAATATGTTCTTTGTAAGTATGTTTTACTTCAAGCATCATTCATACCTATCATATTGTTAATATGTTATCCATTGCTTATGATATTCCATTTTGCCTATATTGCCTATCTCTTGTTGCATTGCATCCTACATACTTAGTACATTCAAACGTGCGAATGCATACTCTATGCATACATGATGTTACCATATTGTAGCCAGAGCTCCTTACGATCATCCTCATCCTCCCCGTGGCTAGTATTATCTTCTCAAAGAACATTTGGTGAGTCCTCAACTCTGGGGATGATATATCTTGTTCTTATAGTATGTAAAGACTCTTATTATCTAATTGTATACTTTTGACTATGAGGGTGAGCCTGAAAAGTTGTCTTGGCCACCGCTCCTATCTCTGTTTTAGAGGTGTTGTTGGAACCTTATGATATGTTAATGCTATGCTATTGGTTTGTTATATTTTTATGGTAAAGAGGATGTCCCTTGGCTCTATATTTCTTTTTTACTATCTCTTATTATTATTTTACTGCTTCCGCGACCAAGGATATGTAATGATATTCTAAGAGGCTTGTTTGGGGTCCCTTCGGGTTCCCTATTTGCCTCGTTACTTCTAGGCCCTAGATTGGATCATGATAAACTTGGTATCAGAGTACTAGATTGTTAATAATCCTCTACATCTAACACACCGCGTTAATTAGAGTCTTACTCATGGTTCTGTTGTGCACCACAACTATGGTTAAGAGGCTATGAGACGTTTTAGGAAATGTTCTCCTTCTTCATGATCTATGTCGTTCTATAGCAGTTAGGCATGGTTTCCCCTCTAATGAATGTTCTTTCCATTTTTAGATCATGCCTAACACAAGTGGAAAAATAGCCTGCACTCCTGATGAACAACTGGCTCATGGAGAGCTCGAGGATGCTCTCACTTTGCTAGCTCAAGCTATGGCTAACCAAGCCAACAAATGGGCCCAAGCCCCTCATGCTCCTACTCTGGCATCTCGGGTAAGGGACTTTATGATGATGAACCTACCAGAATTCAATGGGTCTAAAGTGGATTAGGACCCTCAAGAATTTACTGATTAGGTATACAAGGTGTTGGCTATCATGGGTGTTAGATCATATGACAAGGCGCAGTTGGCGGCTTACCAACTCAAGGGGGTGGCCCAAAACTGGTATACTCAATGGAAAGAGGAGAAGGGGAACAACAATGTGATCCTTTGGGAGGAGTTCAAGGCGGCTTTCCTCAGCTAGTTCTTTCCTCTTGAGCTTAGGGAGGCCAAAATGATGGAGTTCATGGATTTGAAGCATGGATCTATGAGTCTGAGGGAGTATTCCCTCAAGTTCAACCAACTTTCTAAATATGCTCCACACTTGGTTGTTGACATGAGGTCGAGAATGAATAAGTTTATGATGGGTGTATCCAATTTAGTGAATGAAGAGTATCGTGCCACTATGTTGATTTGTGATACGGACTTGTCCCACCTAATGAATTATGCTGAACAATTAGAAGGGGAGATGTTGAGAAAGAGGAGGAGTAGTGAGGCCAAGAGGGCCTGTTTTGATGGCAAGCCCTAAACTCCCAAGGGTGGCCGGTTTCACCAAGGTCAAGGGTCTTCCCATGTTCCTAATGGTAGATTTGTTCGTGACAACCGAAGGCCCCAAGAAGGTGGTGGTATGGTGCCTGGACCTATGTGCCGAAGATATAGTAGAGGCCATGATGGCCCAAGTTTGAGGGAGAACAATACTTGCTATAGTTGGGGAGAAGTAGGTCACAAGAAGGTGGATTGCCCTCGGAATCAACACAAGGGTAAAGATGTTCGTCCACAAGGCTGGGGTGCTAATGCGGTTCCTTTGGGGTGAGAAAGCCAACAAGATGGTTCCCCAAGGCACAATCAGTTCTATGCATTCCAAGGGATACAAGGTGTTGATGAGGTGCGTGATGTTGTCACCGGCTTGTTGAAAGTCTTTGATTTTTATATGTATGCATAGATAGACCCGGGTGCCACTCTTGTTTTTGTTACTCCTTTTGTTGCCAAAAAGTTTCATGTTGAACCCAAAATGTTATGTGAGTCTTATGAGGTTTCTACTCCTATTGGTATATCTATTGTTGTTAGAAAGGTCTATAGAAATTGTCCTATTTATATCTTGCATAAAATACTGCCTTGTGATATTGTTGAGTTGGATATGGTGGATTTTGATATCATTCTTGGGATGGATTGATTGCACGCGTATTATGCCTCTATTGATTTTAGAACACGTGGGGTCAAATTTCAATTCCCAAAAATGAACCCGTCCTTGAGTGGGAGAGTCATGATGTGGTGGTAAGTGTAGGTTTATCTCTTGAATTAAAGCCCAAAAGTTTGTTTCTAAGGGGTGTCACTATCATCTTGTGAGGGTTAGAGATGTGGAGTATAAAGTCGTTCCCAGAGAGTCGATTCCGGTGGTTAATGAGTTCCTTGATGTCTTCCCTTGTAAGCTTTTCAGTGTTCCTCCTGAAAGGGAAACAAATTTTTGCATAGATCTCCTTCCCAATACTCAACCTATTTCTATTCCTCTTTGTTGTATGGCCCCGACGGAGTTGAAGGAGTTGAAAGAGCAATTAAAGGACTTGTTAGAGAAGGGTTTATTAGGCCTAACGAATCACCTTGCACTACACCGCTGTTGTTTATGAAGAAAAAGAATGATTCTCTTAGAATGTGTATTGGTTACCGGCAACTTAATAGAGTCACCGTAAATAATAAGTATCCTCTACCAAGGATTGATGATTTATTTGACCAACTTCAAGGGGATAGTCACTTCTCTAAGATTGATCTTCGGTCCGAGTATCATGAAATGAAGGTGAGAAAGTGTGACATTCCCAAGATGGCCTTACAGACTAGGTATGGGCACTATGAACTTGTGGTTATGTCTTTTGGATTGACTAATACACCAACTATCTTCATGGATCTTATAAATAGGTTATCTTCATGGACCTTATGAACGGGGTCTTCAAACCCTACCTTGATTTGTTTGTTGTGGTTTTCATTGATGATATCTTTATCTACTCTCATGGTGAGGAGGAGTATGTGGATCTTATGAATAGGCTTAGGTCGTGACACTAATTTAAGTCCCTTGTATGATTTCAAGTCCTAAGTTTCAGCCCTCATGTTATTTTGCATACATCCACGTTTGTGTTGACAAGTTTATGGTGATTTTTGATATTCATGTTGAGATTTTTGAAGATATTAAAATGCATTTATTTGTGTTCATGTTGGGCTAAAATCTTCTTGATCACTTCTCTCATGCATGTGTCTTTGACATTCAGGGATGAATGTTATCGAGGGGGAGATATTAAAACACCCCAAAATGTTCTTCAGAAATGACCATAATCATAATTTCCATATATATCAAAATCCATACGTGATTTCAAAAATTTGACTTTATATTCTTTATCAAGGGGCAAAATTGAGTGGTAAATAGGTATAACCCAGGTTTTAGAAGACCCGCGGTAAAAAAATTAATTTCACAAATTTTCAATTTCTAGTGTGCATCCGCGACCAGGCCTCGATTCAGACTGGGTGCAGATCAGTGTTAATTCTTCCTCCGCATGGGTCCACATCACAGACCAGACACAAACCAATACATGTTTTCCTTAATTTTTCTGTGTCGGCCAAGGGCATTGAGGCATAGCCCTATGCCCACTTATGCGTGAAAACACCTATACTTAGCCATTTTTCAGCACTATATCACTCAAAACCCTCACTAAAACCTCTTCAAGACTTAACCAAATATGTCATTCAAATTTCCAAGATTTCAAGCTTAACTTTAGAATTCAAGGATTCTCTTCAATCTCTAAGTTCTCTTCCAGCTCATCTCAAGAAAACACAAGTTTGAGGTATGTGGGTTTCATCTATTGGGTCCTTTCACCCATGGAGCCCAATAAATTGCATGTTTTTTTCAAGTTGTATTTCCTATGGGTATCTCTTATTATGAATTATGAGCATGAATCATGTTGGGGGTTTTTTCCATCAATCTCGGATGGGGCTAAAGATTCACTATTTTTTGGCTTTGGGGTATGATGGAATAAAGCAAAATGACTCTTTAAACTGTCTGCGCTTCTTTC
>JAABOM020072454.1:0-36020 GCA_011800125.2 Solanum clarkiae | reverse complement strand
TCAATTAAATAATGGAGAAGCTACCTAATTACATAAACATTCCTACTATATTTACTAATCCTCCCAATAGCTACACCGAAATAAGGAGATAGATAAGCGAGGTTCGTCCATGTACCCCAATTACATGTGAATTACATGTATTTAGTGTGACTTGCGGGTCACATGAATCTAGTGTGATTTGCAAGGGCGAGCAAGATGGAAGAAGCCAAATGAATTTTGCCAATGTATCAAGAGATGAATACGCTTAGACATAATATATTTAGAACAAATAATACCTAATTTTAATCACATTGTCTCGAGATGCATGTACTTGAACCCACCAAAGTATGATAAAATTCATAATGTTGCAAACCAACATGTAAGTAAGTAATTAACTCCTTAATCTTAAATAATCCACATTATCTCAATTAAATTTGACCCACCCAAATGTGATAATCCGACCCATCCAATTCCCTTTTAACCCAACTGAGTTGTTCAAATCCCTAACTCACAAATTTGTTCTTGATTTCTCCTCCTCCAATCTCCGATGGTGAAGAAAATCAAGGCAGGAGAAGACCGACTCAGAGATTTGCCAGACTCAATTCTGATTCACACTTTCTCTATGTTGTGTAAAGATACTGAAGACAGTAAAGAAGTTGTGAGAACTAGCATATTATGTAAGCGATGGCAGTTTCTTTTGGATGTCCGTTCCAGTATCACTTGAAATCGAATTCCCCAATATGGCAATTTCTTTTGATGTCCATTCCAGTTTCTTCCATGCAGCTTGATTTAAATCCTTCTAGGCCTAGGCCCGTAGTTGATAATATAACTCGCAGGTTGAGCTATTACAATTGATATCAAAGCCACTCCTACGTAATCCTTCTCGATGAGGGTCAGACTTTAAGTAAGTTAAGAAAAATCATGACATGGTAATGTGAACCTCAGTGTTAGGTCTAGGAAAAATTCATGAAGTGTAAAAAATCCTAACGAGGATACTGAGTCATTATAAGGGATGTATGTGACACTCTAGTTAAGCATAAGAAGTTCCACATCAAAAAAATGAAAGGGAGATGTTGGGTACATAAATAAGCAAGCCATACCTACAGTGAAGCATTTTAATGGCATGTTGGCCTAAGTCTATAGTGGACAATTCCACTAGCGAGATAGACCCTTACACCATTGTTCAACTTTTGATGGTTATTTTGGTATTTTAACTCCTAAACTTTAGCAGATATCATTTCTCTTGTAACTTGAAGCCTTCCTATTCTTCAACAACTTTAGGGTTCCAAATTGAACTTTAAACATATTAAATTGATTCCATCAATGACATTTCATGTAACTACTTATTCGTTTTTGTTTTCTTGTCTAATAGTAACTATTGTATTTCATTTCCTTTTTTTATAATTAAATTTGGGCCAGGCCCGTTTTATTCATTTTGGAAGTATGTACATTGGCCCATAAGGAGGGAACCGGTGTGTCCCAAAAAGGAAATAAAAGTGGAAACTAGTACAACTAGATCTAACCAAGTACAAAACCCTACTTTCATGGGATCTAGGGAGACTAAGTAACCCCCTATTTGACTGTTCATTTGCTTTCCATGTTTCCGGTCATCAACTCTCAATTTCTTCTTCTTTTTCTCTGGGTGGTTAATGTATTGCACTTGGATGTGACCCAGGATGACCATATCAGTCGTGAAAGGTACATTTCGCTGACCAATGCACGTGTATTTTAGATCATCCTTGCTAATCCTTGACCTTTTCCTTACAGGTGTCCTCTCCGGTGATAGTGTGGATGGTAGAGATATAGGACCCTAGGATGACCTTTGTATTCATGTTTAGGTATCTTCTCTATCCTTGTGTTCTCTAAAAGATTTGACCATCGCCTAACTAGATCTGCCACTAACTGATTTTTGCTATTGGTGATGGTCTTGCTCCAATAAGAAAGCGGTCGCTATGAATAATTAACCTAATCAAGGTTAGAGTCAAATTTACAGGGAATACAGGGTTTTATTACAAGATTTCACTACTAATCATTTCTATTATCTATAACTACAATCTCTAAATGTGGGGGAGGGGGGGAGTGTTTGTGATTTAAAAACAACATAAAATAAACATTAATTAAAATGTAGGAAAATACTCAATTTTGGTGACAACTTGGGAATTGTGTTCCCCGTTGTTCGTTGACTAAATTACCCTAGATAACATAAGTATGATTAGTAAATCGCATGCAGGATGGTAACTTAGGTTCTTTCAGCTCTGTTGTGAATGTGAAGGACGAATTTCACCATTGAGCTTGGTCGGCTACCATGGCATGCCGACTAACCATTACCTATTGTTCCAGTCAACCACCCCTTGTTCAAGTTTGGTCGATTAGACGAGAACACATCAACCAAATCCTATCATCTACTTCCCTTTTCCTATTCCTCACTACCTTTGTCGGGATCGTGATAGTAGGGGGGTTTTGGTGTTGGCAACCACCAAACAACATTAATCATGAAGGGAAATAGACAATACATGCAAATCCCCAATCATGGACATGCACAAAACCTAGGTCATCTCAAGTCAACAACCCATAGTTCCCATAACTCCAAGTTGTGGGTGCTTAGCTACTCATGGCTAAGATAAAACACATAAATGTGCAAATAATAGACATAGTTGAGAATTTCACCAACAACAATGAATGAAATAGGCACCACTAATTGCAAACCCACAAGCTTGATTGATCAACAATGAGTATAAGGTAAGATTTGCAATTCCCAAAATGGATTTTCCAAGAGAGAACAATAAACTACTCTAAAAGCCTAAGAAAAGCTTCAAAATGCAATGGGGAATTGTCTACTGTTCGAACTCTCTCTTAAAAACCTAAGTTAAACTATTTAGAGTATTTACAAAACAACCCTAGGAATTATGCACAAAAGACAGCTGGCATCAGATAAATTTCACAGTTACGACTCATAGGTTGGCCTACAAGTCATAGTCAGGATCTCGCATCAGGTTCTTGGCATCTTGGACTAAATAAGTACTACCCATAGGTACGAGTCGCTACTTGAGGTACAACTCATATGTTTGTCTCGTAGTCTTGGTCTTTAGTTTCCTTAGTTCAATATTTTGTCCCTCTGGTTCATGCTACGAGTCTACCTATACGAGTCGTAGTGTGTCTAACAACTAGTAGGATGTCCTCATAGGAGTGACCTTCAATTGGCAGATTTTTTATTTTTTTTTTTCTGATTCGTGCTACGACACCACCCTATAACTCATATCTTTTACTACAGCTCGTAGGTTAGCTCGTAAGGCCTGTACTTCAGCAAAATCTGCAACTTTTCTTCAAAATCATGTCAACTTAACTTTTCTGCAAGATTAACATAAAAACACATCAAAACACTAAAAAGTCGCTTTAAGAACTCATAAAATCCATTGTTTCAGGAACCAAATGTGCAGTATTTTAATAGCACATCAACACCCTCAACTTAGAATTGTTGCTTGTCCTTAAGTGACGACTCAATCTACACAGACAAAGAGAAATACATAGCAGCGATGTTAATGGTATATATAACAACTCATTTGGTTCAGGTATCCAACTACTACTTTCAAAACAGGGTTGTCAAGTTATTGAGCAAACAAGAACATTAGAAGACACCTGACAATCCAGCTTTGACAAGTTAAGGAGCATCAACCATCCACAATCACTGGTATAGTCATATGCTACTCAAGTAGTGTAAATGCCCTCACTGGAAAGAAGTCCCTCATACTTACTCAAAATCATTTAGAATTCATGGACTGAGGAAGCATTCTCACTCTGATAATTGAAATTCAATGCATGTTGACTAACATCATAGGCTTGCCTCTCTACTCATCTTCTATCTTGGTGATAGAGTGGAGTTGGATCACTTTAGGACTTATAAGAATATATCATAGGCTCAAGGTTCTTTAGTGCAGTATTTTGGGCAAGTAGTAACTTAAAAAAGGTATCCTTGAATTATGTTTACCAACACTTTTTGCTTTCATAATCCAACCCTTTTTTCATCAATCCACCCTTGTTCTCTTGCATTAAACTTCTCTTGAGTGCTTTTTTCGTTTTCAGCTATCCCTGGATTTCGAACTCATTATTGCTACTTTTTCTCAATTAAAGACACTTTTCTTCTTTTTCTTCACTCGGTTCTTGATTTTTTATTTCTTTCTTGATTTCCCAACTAATCACCTTATTAATTTTACTTTACCACAATAAGGGCTATCATCAACTTAGGCTTTTAGTCTCAGGTGAAGTACATAATATCTATGCCTCAAACCAGAGCCACCAATTGTAGCCTCCCTCAACTTAGGCCTTTGGCCTCAATCAAGGTTAACATGTTCAAGGATGGACCAGGTCCAATATCAAGGTATTTCATTAGTCAAGCTTAAGCTAGCAAGGTATCAAGAAAGAATGTGTACATGATAAGCTCAAAAATTTGGAAAAAGGGATTCTCTCACTTAACTGATGGGTTATTTTAGGCCAAAAGTGGTTTCGCTGAAAGAACAAAAGCCTAAGATCCTTTCCATGTCCACCACATCACCAAACCAACTTTTAGAGTAACAAAGCAAGTTTCGGGTCCATACAAGATGCATGAATGTAGCAAAATAAGCTCACAGCACACATGGCAATTGCATCAACAAGCAAGTATAGACTCATAGGTCATGCTTTTTGTCTCAACTTACCTTCACAATATTAGAACAAGCATTGCTTGATACTCAAAAATGTATGAATGCATCAATACTCACAACCTCAAAAATTTTAAGGGTACCTAATTTTTTATCAGAACATTGAAACTAACTCTAACAATAATGTATATGCTAATAGATGATACTATTATAAATTTACCCATTATCTGCACTACCTAAACATGTCGGTTTAACAGAAAAATAAACATACACAAGGAAAAAAAAGCATGGCAAGAAAACCTTGGGATATAAAATAGGGAAAGTTATGGACTTGAGGCTACTCAGACTTCACCTTAATTTATAACTTCTATCACCCCACCAAAGGATGATACTTTGTCCTCAAAGTAAAAACACAAAGAAAAAAAACACGATAACATAGAAATATATACATAAATTCATTAAAAAAAAAGAAACATCCAAAATAGAAGTAAAAATAACATCCACATATACATATTTAAACACAACCAAAAACCAACACAATAAAAAGATTGTTTGAAAAGAAAACAAAGTATCCAATCATAACAAAATGAGCATTGGGGTCAAAAGAAGTCAAATATCAAGGTGCATCAAGCACTGGTCTCTGGCTGATCTGTGGGGTCCTGAGGCTGACTCTCCTCCTCTGCTACAGTGCCAGAAGTACCATCTCCAAGTAGGGTGTGCTGTGCTCGATCTTTCTAAATAGCGGCCAATAAAAGTGAATCCTACAACACCTCCTCAGATATGGGCTTCTCCTCCTGCGTCTGCTTCATAGGAGTCAGTTCTGAGTCATCATGATCTAGAGGCCTCTTCCCTCGGCTGTCCATATGGTCGGCGAGCCAATCAAATGCTTCATCTCCTACCCGTGTCCCCTCCGGGGCTGGAATAGAGGCCGCCAACATCTGTAATAAGCAGTCTTGAATTCGGACAACTCCTTAGTAGCTGCGCTCCCATTAGCAGGCCAAGCTCCCTCAAGCCTCTTGTGAACTCTGGCCTCAAATGCGTCGACCCTGGCATCCACTTCTCAGACTCTCTCATCAACCAAATCTCGAGCACATGCCTTCATCCTCTCCTCGGAGTCCCGAATAGTCTGATCAATCAATGGTTGGACCCGTGCTGACAACTCATGTAGCCTATCTTCTGCCAGAACCACCCTGCATGATAAATCCTGAAAAGCAATAGTAGAGAAAAGAGGGTCCTATATAGTTGATGTTACTGGTGCTGGAATACTAGAGGATTGTGTAGACTCGATCTCAATGGCTGGCATGGGCTCTGTAGTGACCGGAGTAGTGCCAGTATTAGGAGGAGGTGACCCAAGAATCTGAGGCTCTACTAGGAATGGCTTTGGGACAACTGGAAGAGTTGCTCGTGGTAAGACCATCGGATTCTCATCAGCCTTTATTAGGCTGGGATTTATAGTGCATGTCACCTCTATATGAGGATCTCGATGAGGATCGATGGGAACACCTGCTGCACTACATAGTCAATGGATCAGAACTGGAAACGACAATGAGGTGCTCGTCTGAGCTGTAGCCTCATAAATCTGCTCTGAAATGATTCATGCCCAATCTATGCATAGCCAGCTGGATGCTGGCCAATAGGACTGTCACTCAAGGGTGATCACATTATCCATGAAGGTTGTCCTAATAAACCAACGGATAATGGACCACCAAAACTTCGCCCGAAATGATAGGTGTGCTTTCACAATGGGATCTGAGTGGTTTGTGACCCACATCAGCTCTACACCCTCCTTTCAGATTTGACTAGCTATCCACCGTAGCAACTCTGTCTTGGAACTAATATCCTTCCCAGTCACCACTCTCCTCATTTCATCAATATGGCTATCATACTCCGCAGTAGACTAAGGCACTCTATAATTGTTCCCAAACTGCACTCGTCTGATTTTCTCCTTCAATTTATCCACTCTCCTCCCCCGGATTGTTACCACTCGTAGCCTAGGTTGCTCAATTGGCCTTTTGTTCTTTAGCAACCCCTGGCAGAGTGCAGCAAGATATGCCGCATAGAACTGACGGACTATGTAAGGGGCATATTTGCCCAGCTGTTGCGTGGTCCTCCTAAGTTCGTGCTCATCTAACCTACCATTCAATCTGGGTACTCTGTCCAGACCTGAGGCATTCAACCGAGACTCCTCATGAAATTGACGAACAAACTTGCCTTTTCCCTTACGCTCCAACCCCTGGTCATATATTTCTTTCATTCTAGGGACACACCATGTATGATCGACTAGGGGTTAGGACTAGACCTCATCCTATTGGGTCTGGGAGGTGCTTTCTGACTCAGACTTGGAGACAAAATGTGAGGGGGTCATCTGCAGCAAGCTACTATCTGACTTGTCCCCATTAACTTGTTGTTCCTCCTCTTTAGACTGGGAGGAACTACTCACTTCCATGGGCATCTATGAAGCAAGTGCCCGAGTCTGAGGTCTATTGGCCTCTGGGTCTAGCCTAACTCTGTGCACTTCCACAGAGCCCTCGAATTGCTTCATTTTGGAAGATTTATCCCGCAACCTCCGTTGGAGAGCTTGAATAGCCTGTTTGTCTTTTGGAGGCATTTTATGTGCAAACAACCCACAAAGCAACATGTAAATCCTAGATGTTTTCTTCACTGAAATACAAAGCAAAGAATAAGAAATAAAAACAAAAACAAATAAAAATTAACCATGCACTGATGCAACTGCGGATGTGCAGGTGCGAGTGTCGTTATGACTCGTAGGGTGACCTACGAATCATACACTGTCCTCGTAGAACTAGTTGTGCCTTTAAAAATGTTTTCTGAGCACAGATACGAGGTGTAGTTATGACTCGTAGTTGTGCCTATGAGTCGTAGTCCTAGTGTCGTACCTAGATCCAATAACATTTTCAAAACTTGGAAAAGTTTACAAGACCCTTCCTGCGAGTCATACCAAGTACTACGAGTCATATGTGGGTCTCGTATGAGAAATATTAAGAGATTATAGGCGACTGATGCTTGCTATGAGGGGTCACTATGACTTTTAGGAATGCCTCGTTGCCAAGAATATAAGTCACCTGCAATGCCTAACTATTTCCAACACAAAGCACTAATTCAACACAAAATTCAACTTAATCATGCAAGTAAGAGCAAGGCATGACTAAATGGCACATTATCAATTCCATACTAGCATTGGCAATTTAAAATGTCCATTATCCCTAAGAGTAAAAACTAATTCTACATTTTATTAAACACACTGACCACAGAGTACTTTGCAAACTAACACCTGACAACTACAAAATACTCCCAGGGATACAATTTCCACACATATCAATTCAATCCAATCCCAAATGGTCAAGCATAGGTATCACACCCCCACACTATCTAAAATTCAATTCCGACAACCATTCAAAACATAAGTGAGCAAGAATTACACATCACATACCAAAAAGAACACATTTCGTACTCACAATCACGCACTCAAGAGTTTCTACAAGGTTTACTTCACAACCCAACCCTTTGAAAGCTTATAAACCCTAAATTACAAGTCCAGCTTAATAATCAATACAAGGCATGTTTAAACATGATCAAATTAAACTTATACTAAGAGAGGAATCAAACTCATTAACGAAGTTTGAGAAATATAACCAAAGAGCGTACCAAACGGATTGACAAATGAACCTAAGCAAAGAGGGACGAATTTCATGTTGAAACCCTAGAAATTTATACCCGCACCTGAATCTTCACCGGAAAATGATGTGGGTAGTCCGGATTTTTGGTCGGAGAAGGATTTTTGGGACGAGGAAGGGGTTAACCGTCAACTTAGGGTAAGAGATTTTAGAATTTGGGGTCAAAAAATATATACATGCTTTCAAAGAGGCAATAGTTCTTCCAAATCATTTCTATGCAAATTTGGGTTTAAAAGCCAAACATTTGTCTCATACTTTCAATTAATTAAGCTCAAAGGCAAAATCGTAGTTCGTAATCATAATACATGTGCATAGGAATAGCTCATTTACATATACGAGAAGGTTCAAGCACCCAAAATGCTTATAAAAAATAGACATGTTTGTGATCACATTCTTGTCATAACCAATATTTTATAAAAAAAAAAAATCATTTACATAAACATAATTGAGTATAATCCACTTTATAATTTTCATAAAATCCAATATGCATATGCTATCAATGAGAAGAGCATAGAATGGGTATAAAGATTTAAACTTCAATCAACAGTACATTTAAATCGTAATATAGATTACCCAAGCACAAATCAAGCTTCAAAGGGGACATGCACTTTCATAATTTCATAACTTTAATGCATTTCATCACATTATGGCTTAAATCAACTTAAAATCAATAAATAAACATAGTCCATACATCAATTGAATTTATCAAATCATAATTCTTAAAATCCATATTTAAAGTAAGAAAAATTCAATGATAAATCAAGTGAAAAGAGCTTGGGTCTTCTTGGTTGGAAGGGACGAAGAATCAAACCCACATACCTTAGCTAATAGAGAAGATTCAAGAAGAAACTCGGTGAAGAAAGTGCCCTTCCTTAATCTCCAAGCTTAAAACCCACAAGAGTTCTTAGAAAGAGATTTGAGAGAAATTTCAAATATGAAGGATGAATTTGAATGTTAGGAATAGAGTTTAGGTCATTAGGAAGTCTTTAGATGTATAGGAAGTCACAAATGGCCCTTTACAATAAACCACAATTATGAAATATCATTTAATGAAACGAGTTGAAAAATTGAATATTTTCGTATCATGGAGGGGCATACGATCTGTAAAGCACTACACTGAATGTGTACATACCCATGAACCAACTCTTAGAAAAATATTTCTTGAAAAATATCTGAAACGAAAACCCTATGCTTAGAAAATTTTGATGAAATCATCCACACTGAGGGCTATTCGGGCCGTGTAAGGTCACACAGCTCCTGTGACTACCCATGCCCCTTTACTTAGAAAAATAAAAAAATTTCATGATGAGTTACGAGACAGTGATTCTATTCTTAGAAAAACTTCATTCCAGAAGCCATATGGGAGGCCTCACGGGCCGTGTCACACCACACGAGCCGTGTGAGAGGCCATGTCACCATAGTTGGTCCTAAAGTTGTGGAATTTCAAGTTAAAGTCCACAACAAGGACCACTACACAGTCCGTGAAGTGTCACACGGACCGTGAGGGCCCAAGTGTGGTGTGCCTTAGTTCAAGACTCCACTCCTAAGGGAAAACACTCCTCCATAGTCCAAGGGTCACTTCATGGCGATTCCACACGGGTCGTGTGACCTCCACACGGATCATATGGGCTTCCATGGAGCGTCACCTTTCCAAACCTTTTTGAAACTAAGATTTCCAAGCTCCAATGAAACTGTACCACGTGCGAGTCCTTACATCATCTCCCTTTTGGGAACATTCATCCTCGAATGTGCAAGAACAAGGCTTGGAAGGCTTGACTTAGAGCATGAAATTTTCAAATAGTATGTATAATGCATAATTCATTATTTGAAAATCATATAATCATTAAAACTCACATCGAAAAATATTCAAATCATTTTTAATGCATATGTAAGCATGTCATGTCATGAAACTGAAGAGTGAAGGAATTAGGACTACTTGGAAAAAAGAATAACCTAAAACCTTAGGCTTGAGTAGAGTGGAAAAGGTGGGGGTATTGTGTCATCATGTCCAACTCCATCTCTCATGAAGCATTCTCCACATGTTGATTCTTCCAAAGAACCTTAACTAAAGCCACATCCTTGTTACAAAGACGTTTCACTTGCCTATCCAAAATATCAAATGGAACTTCCTCATAAGACAAGTTCTCTCCAATTCGACATCCTCCAAGGGCATAATAGTACTAGGATCACCAACAAACTTGTTCAACATAGATACATGGAAGATCTAGTGAATAGAGCTCAAATTCGGATGCTACTCCAACCTATAAGCCACATTCCCAATTCGCTCCACGATGTCATAAGGGCCTACATGCCGTGCACTCCACTTTCCTTTCTTTCCAAAATGCATCACACCTTTCATAGGTGAGACCCTCACATACACCTAATCTCCAATGCGAAACTCGAGATCCCTCCCATCATAGGTGAGACCTTCACATACACCCAATCTCCAATACAAAACCCAAGATCCCTCTTCCTAACATCCGAATAGGACTTTTCGTGACTTTGGGCCGTCTTTAACCTCTCCCTAATCAACTTCACCTTCTCCAAAGCCTCAAACACTAAATCCGGGACATTCAAAGCCATCTCTCCCAACTCACACCACCTCGCCAGAGACCTATATCTCCTTCCATACAAAGCCTCAAATGGAGCCATACTAATGCTAGCATGAAAGTTATTATTATAAGAAAACTTAATGAGTAGAAGATGGTCATCTCAATTACCCTTGAACTCCAGCACACAAGCCCTCAACATATCCTCCAAGGTCTGAATTATCCTCTTAGCTTGTCCACCGATTTGAGGATGAAAGGTTGTGCTCAACTTAACCTTAGTACCAAGTCCCCTTTGAAATGACTTTCAAAAATGGGAAGTAAATTGGATACCACGCTCCAATATGATAGACCTAGCAACCCTATGCAACCTCACCAACTCTTGAATGTACAGCATTGCATAATCTTCGGTGCCAAAAATAGTCTTGACCCGTAGGAAATGAGCTGACTTAGTCATCTGGTCAGCGATAACCCAAACATAGTCAAATTGCCTTCGGGTCCGAGGTAAACCAACCATAAAATCCATGTTCACATCTTCCCACTTCCACGTAGGAAGCTCAATATCTTGAGTCAAACCACTGAGCCTTTGGTTTTCTACTTTCACTTGTTGACAATTAGGGCATTCGGATACAAACATGGCTATATCTCTCTTCATACCATACCACCAATACACCTCTCCCAAATCCCAATACATCTTAGTAGATCCAAAATTAATGGAATAATGAGAGTTATGTGCTTTACTCATGATTACCCTCCTAAGATCATCCACATCTAGAACACATAACTGATCTTGATACTGAAGCACGCCATCTCCCCATTGGGAGAACACCTCTAATTTCTTTTCGAAAACCAATTTCTTTACTCAAGAAATGATGGATCTAGATCTTTCTTAGATTTTACATCAAAAACCACCAAAAATTCGGCCCCATTTTGAACATAAATACCACCATCACTAGAGTCGGCCAACCTAACACCCAACTTAGTTAATCAGTGAATATCTTTTGCCAACTCCTTCTTCTCCTCCTCAACACGAGCCACACTTCCCATAGATAACCTACTAAGAGCATTGGCTACAATAATGGTCTTGCCGAGATGATATTATACACTTATGTCATAGTCATTAAGGAGTTCCAAACATCTTCTTTGCCTCAAGTTAAGACCCCTCTGAGTGAAAACATATTGCAAGCTCTTGTGATTGGTGAAAACATCAACATGCACCCATACAAATAGTGTCTCCAAATTTACAAAGCAAATACCACAGCCGCTAATTCAAGGTCATGAGTCGAGTAATTATGCTCATGCACCTTCAATTGCCTTTACACATAAGGTATTACCTTACTATGTTGCATGGGTACACAACCCAACCCGACCCGAGAAGCATCACAATATACCATAAACCAATCAAAGCTATTTGGTAAGGTTAAAACAGGAGCTGATGTACGCCGATCCTTTAAGGTCTGAAAGCTCTTCTCACATTTTTCCGCCCACACAAACTTAACCTTCTTTTGAGCCAACTTAGCCAACGGAAATGCAATAGATGAGAAGCCCTCCACGAACCTCCTGTAATAGCCAGCCAACCCAAGAAAACTCCAAATATCTGAAGGAGTCAATGGGCTAGGACAATTCTTCATGGCTTTAGTCTTCTTCCGGTCAACCTTAATACCATCACTAGACACTGCATGACCAAAAAAGCTACTTCACCCAACCAAAACTCACATTTACTAAATTGAACATACAACTTATTCTGCCTCAATGTTTGTAGGACCAACCTCTTATGATCCATACGTGATTGCTCACTTCGAGAGTAAAAGAGAATATCATCAATGAAGGCACCCACAAAAATATCAACGCATGGCTTGAACACCCGATTCATAAGGTCCATAAACATGGCTGGAGCATTAGTTCAGCCAAACGACATCGTCACAAATTCGGAGTACCCATACCTAGTCCAAAAAGTTGTCTTAGGAGTATCACACTCTTGAACCTTCAACTGATGGTATCCGGAATGGAGGTTAATCTTTAAGAAATGGGTAGCCCTTTGAAGTTGGTCAAATAGGTCATTGATTTTGGGCAACAAATAGTTATTCTTAATGGTTACCTTATTCAATTGCCTATAATCAATGTACATCCGAAGAGATCCATTTTTTCTTCTCACAAATAACACCGAAGCACCCCATGGAAATATACATGGCCTAATGAAGCCTTTTGCCAAAAAATCTTTTAACTGATCTTTCAATTCCTTTAATTTAGTCAGTACCATACGATAAGGAGGAATAGAGATGGGTTGATTATCCAGGAGAAGATCTATGCCAAAATCTACTTCCCTGTCGAGGAGGAATACCAGGCAAGTCTTCGGGGAACACATTCGAAAACTCATTCACTACCTAAACCGACTCAAGAGTAAGTGATTCGGACTCCACATCCTTGACCCTTATAATATGATAAAAACACCCGTTGGAGATCATCTTTCGAGTCTTAACGTAGGACATAAACCGACCCTTAATAGCAAAGTCACTACCCCTTCATTCAAGAATGGGCTCCTCCTAAAGTTAAAACTTAACCTTCCAGGTTCTACAGTCTATAGAGGCATATGATGAATGCAACCAATCCATCCCGAGAATCACATCAAAATCAAACATCTCAAGTTCCACAAGATAACACAGAAAGACTTCATGCAACACAGTAATAGGACAACCTCGATAAACTCTATGAGCAATAACAGATTCATCCACGTGAGTATAAACTGAATAGGGCTCCCATAAAATTTCAGGACAAAAACAAAACTTAAGAGCCAATAGAGGAGTTACAAAAGATAAATTTGCACCTGGATCATGCAAAGCATAAGCATGAAAATCAAAGCCTCTTAACAAGCCAATCACAACATCCAAGCTTCCTCACCTTCCTGATGTGCATGAAGAGCATAGAACCTGTTGTTCCTCGGGAAAACACCTTGTGGAGCTCTATGCTAGCCTTGCCCACCTTGAGATACTCTACCTTTTCCTCTTTGAGCAGCCTTAGGACAATCAGCAACCTTGTGATTCTTGTCACCACACCCAAAGCAGGCACCCATATTCCTCCAACAATCACCTATGTTGTATTACCCACACTTGTTACACTAAGATACGATGGTCCATCACCAACCGGTGCCTTATGAGGAGGCACTCTAGCATTAATAACTCGAGTATTAAAGCCTTGACCCTGTTGGTAGCGACCAATGCCACTACCCTTAGAGTTGGAGAACCCATCATCATAACATGCATTCTTAGGATCGTGCACTCTCCTTTCCTTGACTTTCTCCCCTTCAATTTGCTTTGCATATACTATGAGTCTAGATATATCCATATCTCAAATGAGCATTGTCGTATGAAACTCTTCCACAAGCAAGTCAGAGATACCTGAAACTAACTTGTGCATTCTTGCACGAGGATCAGCCACAAGTGTAGGAATATACTTGGAGAGCTTGGTGAACTTGAGAGCATAGTCCCTCACACTCATACCACCCTATCTAAGGTTGATAAATTCAGCCAATTTGGCTTCCCTAAGCTCAATAAGGAATAAATTATCCCAATAGGCCAACTTGAATTCCTGCCAATTAATAGCATTGCCACAAACCCTCTCCATCGACCCTTGGGTGTACCACACTTGAGCCATATCCTTCAAATGATAAGCAACCAACTTGGCTTTCTCCTTAGAAGTGAAACCTATTACATTCAACATCTTGTTGAGCTCGTCAATGCACTCTTGAGTATCCTCATCAGCCTTTGACCCGTAGAACTCCAAAGGATTCATCCGAGTGAAATCTCTCACTCTAGAGGCCGGAGTGTGCAAAAAGGAAGATTAGACTGTCTACTCTTAAATGTCACCACTTAGGCATAGCAAAAGCCATACGGAATTCACCATAAGAGATAGGCTTTTCCATAGGCCCTTGAGGTGCTTGACCCTCATTAGCCGGGGCTGGTCTTGGTAGGGGAGATCTTCCTTGAGGCATTATCTGTAATGGAGCAATGGCACCATTAAGACAAGAAAAACCAAACATATGATCCATAGCACGACATAAGACATGAAAAAGTCAGACAATTCCTACAAGGTCGTCATAGCATCCCATTCATAGTCATGATGAACTTCATACACACATGAATAGGACTCTATTTGATGTAGCATTTGGACTCCGAGAATCATTTACAAACCTAGTGCTCTGATATCAAGCTTGTTATGACCCGGACCTATGGCCAAGGAGTGACATGGCGAATGGGAACCCGAGAGTTCCGCACAAGCCTCAAAGTATCCATATTCACTTCATCAGTTTGGAAGCATAATTAAAAGGTACACACAAAACTTCTAAGGGACAGCAGAATAGGACTCATGCTATGGAAACGACATAGGGAATGGGAGGAAAATGAATTTACAAAGTACATAACACATCAATACTAAGGCATGGGTAAGTATGACTTACTCTATGGGAGCAATCCAGGACTTAGGATCTTTCACATCATATCACAGAGGAATAACATAAAGCTCATGACCAAATCACATAACGATGATCAATAGATAACCAAGCCATAACATAACATTCAACTATAACACTTATCATATAGACGTAAAAGAGTTTACAAGATGTCCAACACTGCCTCTAATCATAAGATAGGTTGGGGGGAAAGACATGCCCTAAGCTCACGCTAAAGTGAATAAAATAAGTGAAGCACCATAGGTAAAGGAATGTGGTTTGTCCTTGGAAGATAGGACTCACCACAACAAGAAAAACCTGATATCTAAGCTACACATCATACGGTGGATGAATGTACTCCTTGGTCCCTACATGGTGAGATCATATAGGTAAACGTATGCATGAGTACGTTTGAATGTATTAAGTATGAGGGCATGCCATGCATATGGCTTACTAAACCTGTATTCAATGTTAGACAATAAGGGGACATAATATAGAAAGAAACTATATATTTGAAGAACAATAGAATAACAATATGCCTTAAAATGCAGGATGCATGAAATGCAAAAATACACATATATAGTGGGGATGAGACCTCAACCGATAAGAGTAAGACCAAGAGAGCTATTACTTGGAATCCCTATGAAAACCCTTCACCGGTAAAGAGGTAGTCTACAATGAGGCATAGAACTATGACTTTTGCAATGCTTTAAATGAAGGATTTTTGCTCGTTCTCAAGGAAAGTTATTATTTTGACGTGTGTTTTTGTTATTTTCAGGAAAAGGGATTAACGCATAGAGAAATGGGTGAACTATAGGAAAAGGGATGAAAAAGTGCTTAAGTGAAGGAGCAAGGAGACCTCCACCGCCCATGTAGTATCACAGGGACCATGGGAGGCCGCTTGTAGGAGGCCTTGGCGATAGGAGTATAAAATGGGACCATGTGTGGGCACACAAGAGCCTACACAACTCGTGTACCATCACATGAATCATGAGCCTCACCGTGGCCTCCACATGAGAAAAATGGCAATCACAAGGAGCTAAAGAAGAAACTGGAGAAATTCGCCTAAGGCATGGCCCATGGTACCCTTCACGGATCATGGGACTTGACACGGGCTGCGCCACGAGCCATCAAACTGACATTAATAGACCACTACCTTCGTATATTACATAAGTTGCAAGGTACGAGGCCTGTCATGGGCCATGTGACAAACCACGATCCGTGACATGGGCCGTGGTGATAACATTAGTAGCGAAAAGCTTAAGGACAAGGAGATGGTCCATTTCACAGACCATTAATAGTCACATGGACTTTATCCATACATATGGAGCAGCAGCGTGTAGTGAAGATTGTGAAGGACAAGTATGAGTTCATAGACCTTTTCACGATCCGTCTAACGTCTCACGAGCTGTGTAATGGCCTGTATCTATGTCAAAGTTATTTTTTTCTATTTTAAGATTGATTAGGTTTTCCTTGTAGATGTATGTTATTTTTATTCCATTTTTTCTTAGTCTTGGATGACTGGAGATAGAGAACACGAAGAACCTATTTTTGCTCGTAATTTCATTGAACTCTTGGATTTTCATTATCTGATTCGATATTGTAATCCGTAGAATCATTACTCCTTCAAGAGTAAGTTCTTCATTATGATTTATTTATATCATTGTGGGTTATATTTCTTGAACATGCTAGGCTAAACCCATAACTAGGATTGTGGAAACCATGACAAATCAATAAGATAGATGAATATGGGGTAAATTTTAGAATTGATTGGTATATATATCATAGTATTCTTCACTTTAACTTCTTCCTTAATGAGTCGGTACATTAGGGTAAGCCTTTATTCATTACATGCCCGAAAAGGGTGGAGTGATTAGGAAAAGAGTTCTACGATAGAAATTTGAGGTTTTTAACCTAGTCTAAGTACTAGAGATCAAAAGGTGAGAGTAGTCTAGGGTTGATAACAAGGGTTAGTAAGTATATGTTCTGACCAAGAGATGGTGAATGGTATATATTTAAGAAGGACCAAAAGGTGAATTAGGTGTTACATATCTTGTTAGATCTATCATGAGTGAGTTTACCATATAGATTTAGCTATTGCATGAGATATCATGGTGAACACAATCCTAGCTTCGCATTAATTGGTTAAAATCCAGTAGTCTTTGTACTGGTTCATTACTTTACTTTAGTAGTTTAATTTACAAAAACCAAAACCCCATATTTACTTTATATGTTTTAGTTACGGGAACAAATATTACATCTTAAAAGGGTGCAAAAGATTTATTCTCACGCATTCCCTGTGGAGTCGAACTCAACTCTAGTTGAGTTCTATATTTGATCAACAACCATTTCACTATTCCTTTTGGAGTATAAATTTGGGCGTATCAAATTTTGATGTCATTGCCAGGGAATACGATGAAGTAAAAGTCTATTACTTGCTACTTTCAATGTGTAATACTAGTCCCTAATTTTACTTTTGTTTCTTGCTTTTATTCTTGGTAGGGAGCCAGCGTTGCATGCCAAATAGCCAAAGCCAGGGTAAAGTATTTGTTCCCTATGACCCCGAGCTTACTATGTCAATCTGTTAGAATAAATGGCTAAGAGCGCATAGAAGCTAGATAGAGAAAGTTGGTCCTGAATCCTATAGGTAGGGTAGACGACGGTCTGGGTGAAGATGACCATGCTAGTAATGAGGTGCCATCGGCAACACCACTTAGGCAGGTCTCGCTGCCTGGTGTGAGACCCCAAAGACCTCAGCAGCCCCAAGTAATGAATAATGATGATGAGAGTGCTGGGACTACTAGAGCAATAATGCTTCCCCCACTTCCTACAGGTGTTAAGTTTACCATTACTAGTATTATACTGCAGATGCTACATTTAAAAGGGTTCTTCAGTGAAGCAGCAACTGAGGATGCGAATTAGCATGTCCTAAACTTTTTGGCAACAGGTCTATTGTTTAAAATTCCAGGGATCAGTCAACAAGCACTTAGGTTGCAATTATTTCCATTGTCTCATTCTGGTGCGCCAAAAAAGTGGCTGAATGAGCTTCCATATGATTCTATCCGTACTTGGGGAGAGTTAAAAGAGGCGTTCTTGGAGAGATTCTTCCATGCATCAAGACAGTTGAAGATCACAGATGACATTGGGTTCCGTAAGCAATTTCTGAATAAAGCACTACATGAGACTTGGGAGAGATTCAAATAGAAACTTAAGCAGTTTCCCAATCATCATATCACAGATGAACACTTTAAAATAGTCTTCTACTAGTCTTGTAACTTTTGACGAAGACTATCATTGATACTGCTTGTGGGGTATCATATATGTCCAGGACTTTCCCAGCCATAGTGATGATCTTAGATCAGGTAGCCAAAAATAATAGGGCATGGTACACTAGAGATAGAAATGGTTCTGGGTTCATCTTTGAGATGACTTTGGAGAAGCAACAAAAAGAGGAGGAACAGGATCAATACATAGACCATTTGAAGACCCAACTAGACTTGTTGGCGAAGTGGCTACTAGATGGAGGTGCAGAAAAGGTGAAGTTCATGGATACAATGCCCAGATCAGGGCTATAATTATGATGAAGAGATGAACTTCTTGAGTAGCCATTGGGGTTACCGGCCATTCAACATTAGTAATCAAGGTCAGAACTATGGTCATGAGAACTATCAATAAAACTGGCAAAACAGATACAGTTATAGGTATTGTGAGTGTCAGAATGATGGTGGTGGAAACTCAAAATTAGAAGAGATAAGGGAGAAGGTTCTTGACAAAGTTGAGTCTACTGAGGCATGGGTGCGAGGTATGAGAAGAGAAATGTATAATGTTCGGCAACTGATTGACTCATATTCCACCTCAATCAAGCAAATAGAATAGTAGATAGGGCAACTGTTAGCCTCATTAAACCAGAGAAAAGGTGGGTCACTTCCTGGTGACACTATTCAGAACTTGAAAAATGATGGTCACTAAATAGTAATAACACGAGGAGTAGTAAAGTACTTTCTGACCCTATTATATCCAGTAATGTAGGTATGGATAAAGTTTAAGGCAACGTACCCGACCCAGTGGAGGTGCATGTTGATGACGTGAGTAAAGAAACTAATATGACACCAGTAGAGTCTGAGGTTGCTAAAGATGCTCAAGAGTCAGACAAACAAGTAACTCAACCTCCTCCAGCCTTTCCTAGGCCGCTACCACCATTCGCATAGAGGTTGCACAAGAAGGTTAAAGATGGCAAGTTTCAGAAATTCTTTTCTATGCTGAAGGAGATATCAGTGAACATCCCTCTAGTGGAGGCACTTGAGCAGATGCTAGGCTGTGCTAAGTTCATGAAAGACTTAGTAACTAAGAAAAGGACAGCCACGATAGAGTCAAAAAACAACCTTCATCACTATAGCGCAATTGCTATAAGATCTCTTCTTGAGAAGAAGGGAGATCCAGGAGCGTTCACTCTCCCATGTACCATTGGATCTTACGACTTTGTGAGGGATCTCGGCGATCTGGGTACTAGCATCAACTTGATGCCACTGACAATTTACAAGCAGTTGGGCTCAGGAGCCCGCACATCCACAACAATGCGGCTACTCGTAGCAGACAGATTGGTGAAGCGGACCATGTGGATTATGTGTGATATGCTAGTCTATGTGGGAAGGTTCATCTTTCCAGTGGATTTTGTCATTCGAGACTGTCAGGTGGTTTTTGAGGTTCCCATCATCTTGAGATACCATTTTTGGCTATTAGCAGAGCATTAGTAGATATGAAGCGACGGGAGCTCACCTTTAGATTGAACACTGAATAGGTTAAGGTCATTGTGTCTACCACGATGAAGACACCCAAAGAGGTGGATGTAATGTTTGTCATGGATGTGGATGATAACTGCCTATTTGAAATTCCACTTGAAGAAAGGATAAGTATGGACACGCTAGCAGTGATATTGATGAACTTCCCAGAGGATGGTATCACTGAGTACCATAATATTGTTAACCCTTTTCAAGGTAGGGGAACCAGACCATTTGTCCCCAGAAAGTTGGACTTGGACTTGCAGAACAAACCAACACCGCCAGCCAAACTTTCTACTGAGAAGCCTTCGACAATGGAGCTCAAAGAGCTGCTCCAACACTTAAGGTATGCATTTTTTGGAACTAATAACACTCTTCCTATGATTATGGCTGCAAATCTTCAGGAAGACCTGATGATAGCATTGTTAGGAGTCCTCCAAAAATTCAAACGAACTATTGGTTGGACCATTGCAGATATTATAGGGATTCCTCCGGGGATATACACACGCAAGATCAAGTTGGAGGATAATTGTGTCCCCAGCATTGAGCACCAGTGCAGGCTAAATTCGCCCATCCAAGAGGTGGTGAAAAAGGAGATTATCAAGTGGCTAGATGTTGGGGTGATATTCCCCATTTTTTATAGCAAGTGGGTCAGTCCAGTTCAATGTGTCCCTAAGAAAGGTGGCATGACCGTGGTGCGTAATGACAAAAATGAGTTGGTCCCTTTCAGACCTATTACTGGGTGGCAAGTGTGCATGGACTACCAGAAGCTGAATAGATGGACCTTGAAGAACCATTTCCCTATGCCCTTTATGGACTAGATGCTAGACAGGTTGGCAGGTAGAGGGTGGTACTACTTCTTTGACAGGTACTCGGGCTACAATCATATATCTATAGCTCTAGAAGATCAAGAGAAGACCATTTTCACTTACCCCACAGGACCTTTACCTTCAGGAGGATGCCTTTAGGGTTATGCAATGCCCCAGCCACCTTTGAACGTTGTATGATGTCGATCTTCACTAACATGGTCGAAGACACCCTTGAGGTATTCATGGATGACTTCTTTGTAGTGGGTGAATCCTTTGATGATTGTCTATTGAATCTTAGTAGGGCACTACAACACTGTGAGGAGGCAAATATGGTGTTAAATTGGGAGAAATGCCATTTCATGGTCAAAGAAGGGATAGTCCTTGGAGATAAGATTTCTGATAAGGGCATAGAGGTGGATAAGGTGAAAATTGAAGTTTTCGAGAAATTGCCACCTCCCATATCTGTGACGGGCGTCTAGAGTTTTTTCTAGACACGCAGGCATCTATCTCTGATTTATTAAGGATTCTCTAAGATTTCTCACTGTGCAAGCTCTTGGAGAAATATGTTAAGTTTCAGTTCGATGACAGCTCCCAGCATGCCCTTGAGACTTTGAAGCAAAAGCTGATTTTTACACTTGTGGTAGTTGCACCTGACTGGGTTTCCCCATTTGAGGTTATGTGTGATGCGAGTGGGATTGCTACGGGTGTTGTTCTTGGCCAGAAGCGCAACAAGACTTTTCATCCTATCTACTATGCTATCAAGACCCTCAATAATGCTATAAGGAACTATATAGTGAATGAGCAAAAATTGTTGGTTGTAGTCTACGCATTTAATAAATTTAGGGCCTACTTATTAGGCATAAAAGTAATAGTGCACACCAACCACGCAGCCTTGAGATACGTCATGGCAAAAAGAGATGCTAGGCCGAGGTTGATTAGACGGGTTCTCCTATTGCAGAAATTTGACTTTCAGGTCCAAGACCACAAAGGGCCTAAGAATCCAGTAGCAAACCACTTTTCCAAGTTGGAGGAGGATGTCAAGAGCAAAGGATTGGTTGAATATCGATGATTCCTTTTCCAATGAGCAAGTATTGGCAGTTTCTGTTGACCTTATTCCTTGGTTTGATGATTTTGCTAACTTTCTAGTAAACAACATTATGCCTGAGGGCCTTAACCCTCACCAGAGAAAAACGCTTCTTTATGATGTGCGCAGATACTTTTGGGACGACCCATACTTATTCCAAACATGTGCTGATGGGGTTATCCGGTGGTACCTTCCTGAAGCGGAGATGATGAGTATCATGTAGTCCTGTCACTCTTCCTCAGTGCAGGGTCACCATGGTGACCAGGACAGCAAAGAAGATTCTGTAGTATAGGTACTAAAGGCCCACCATATACAAAGACGCCCATGACTTGGTGCTAGGGTGTGATCAGTGTTAGTTACAGGGAAACATCTCTAGGCATCAAAAGCTGCCCATGACCCTTATTCTTGACGTAGAGATACTTGTTATCTATGGCATCGACTTCATGGGCCAATTTGTGAGCTCTTATAGCATGAATTATATCTTGGTGGCAATGGACTATGTCTCCAAGTGGATAGTGGTGGTTTCATTGCCGAACAATGAAAAAAACAGTGTTGTCCAGTGTTAGAGGCAGAATATTTTTTCCAAATTTGGGACACCCAGAACTATGATTAGTGATGGGGGTTTTTATTTCTATAACAAAGTTTTTCTTATTGTGCTAGAGAAGTATGGAGTAGGACAGCACAAAGTGGCCACACCCTATCACTCACAGACACGCGGGCAGGTTGAAGTTTCAAAGAAAGAGATCAAGGAGATCCTGACCAAGTCTGTGAATGCTACCAGAACTGACTGGGCGCGGAAGCTAGATGATGAACTTTGGGCTTACAGAATTGATTACAAGACTTCCATTGGTATGTCCCCATATCAATTGGTGTTTGGTGAAGCCTATCATTTACCTATGGAACTGAAGCACAAGGCACTCTAGGCTTTGAAAAAGCTCAACATAAGTAGGGACGAGGCTGCCAACTTGAGACTTCACCAGCTCAATGAGTTGGATGAGTTTCTCCTCCAAGTGTATAAGAGTGCATCGTTGCACAAAGAGAGGATGAAGATCCAGCATGATAAGTGTATTGCCCAATCGAGTTTTCATGTTGGTGAAAAGGTCTTATTATACAATTCCAAATTGAGACTTTTTCCAAGTAAGTTCAAGCCTAGGTGTTTTGGCCCGTATACAATTATCCAAGTATTCCCCATGATGCAATAGAGCTAAAAGCAGAAAATAGGGATCGATTCAAAGTGAATGGGCAAAGCGTGAAGCAATACTTGGGTGTTGTGGATGAAGCCTCACTTATTGAGGTCATACATATTAACGAAGTCTGATTAGTCAATGTAGTTGCATCGTGTCGCGACATTAAATCAAGCGCTTCATGGGAGGCAACCCATGCATTGTAATAGTCTAATAGTCTTAATATAAAAAAAGCTTTATTATATGTCATGCATTTTTCTTATTTTGTCTTTGTGTTTACAGGTGAGTATAGGTGGCATTTTGGAGATCGGAAGCCTGCATAAGGTGTAAGGCGTTATTGTAGGTCAAAGAAATGAAATTTGGCAAAGTGTAGTGCCACATGCATCCACATGGGTTATACCATGTGGGACGATTCGTGGGACTGTCCGTCTGGTACAGTATGTATGTCCCAGGAGAAGTAATGCAAGAAAATTCTTAAGTGTGTCCACATAGGTTGCTACACGGACCATCAAACATCTAATGGGTCATGTGGCCGGTCATTTGGCGTCCGTATATGGCCCGGGTATTCTTCGCACAATTGGGCCAAGTATGGTGACACGGACGGTCCAGACGGACCATGAAATATGTCACGGCCTGTGAGGTCGGGTGTGGAGATGGACAATGCGTGCCAAGTAAGTTTTAATGTTTTGCAAAGTCTAGTGGGATGGACAGTCTAAACGAACCATGCCACATGACACGAGCCGTGAGGCCGTCCATGTGGAGAAGAGAGAGACAGTCAACTCTGTGTTGTATTCATTTGTGATACATACGGGTGCTATGGGTCCACACCGAAGATTAATCAGACTTAGTGAAAGGAACGAGCCTAGGTCATGTCTCCATGACTCCCCAACTGTGTTAGCTAGCCATCAAGCTGAGAGTGACTCGGGTAATGACTCCTCTGGTGGGTCTGAGGTCTGTTTTACGGGCAATGTCTCCCCTCACTCCCCTCGCACTATAAGGGCTCATGCAGTGGACCGCAACAGAACCCCCCAGTCTGAGGAGGGGGTGCATCCTAAATAAGTTAAGGAGAAAGAGGATGCCTAGAGCATGAGGAGGATGCCCTGAAGCAAGAAGAGTAGGTACACTCTCCGGATGTCGACGGGCATTACACTGAGGAGCAGGCTGATGAGATCAAACTCTAGGATAGCGATGATGAAACTATACATTTTGCAGTCTCCCGAATGACATATCCCAAAACTGCCAGGTGGCTTATTATATTTCTATGGGGTCATTGGATAGTCCCAGGTGCCAAAGATATTTGCACTCATGGGCTGACTAAGTCTTCCGGAGGGTTCCAACGGCGGCTAGTCATCTTGGAGGTTAGGGTCCTCATGGACTAACTTGACAGTATCCCGAAGATTAGAAGTGTATTTAAAACGTACAAGTTTGGTTGGATGGCACAATCACCTGGTTACAATGAGCCCGCCATAGTTGAGGAGTTCTATGTCACGACCCAATCATAGGTCTAAGATGTGACACGGCGTATGGGAACCCAAAGGGACCCCAAGCAATCCTCTTAACATATGATTACACATCCTTAGTTGCTAAAGCAATAAAACATAACAAAAAGTAGTAAAGTAAGATAAACGGGGTTGAGGTACAACTTTCTAATACCAACATCAAGAGTCAATAGGAGTCAAAGCTCATAACAATTAGATACATAACATGTCCAACAACACCTCTACTGTATAAGATAAGAGCGGGAGCCAAGAAAAAGCTATCGAGCTCACCCTTATAGTCAATATATAAGTCAATGAGAGAAAATCTTAATACAAAGCAAGACATCATAAGTAACGTCCCTGTAATAGAGGACTCACCAACAAGCTTGAGCAAAGTCGTACTAGCCACGTAAAGGAGGATGCTCAAGTGGCACACCACTTCCTACATGGTGAAATCATGTAGTCATAGAGTATGCATTAGTACGTTTGAATGTACTAAGTATGTAGGATGCAATGCAACAAGAGATAAGTTCATAATCGAAATGCAAAAGCATAGGTAATGATTACCATAAGGCAATATGACATATATGAATGATGCTTGAGATAAATCATACTTTCATAGAATACTTTCATAGAACATAACACGTGTGTAGGGAGTGACCATTCTTAGTGCAATCAAAGGCCTACCACCTCCTTGGAGAGGCACATGAGGTACAAACCCCTTCGTGAGGTTGATGGAGTACAAACCCTCCAACAGGTTGATGGGTACAAGCCCCCAACATAGTTGATGGAGTACAAATCCGCTAATGGGTTGATAGAGTATAAACCCCCCTACAAGGTTAATGGGGACCAACCCCCAACAAGGTTACCCCGGCCTACCAGCCCCCAAGCTAAGCGACCGAGGTACTAACCCATCAATAGAGTAATCGGGCCTACAACCCCAAGTGCTACGCTTGGTCATCCCAACACTATAGAAATAGTTTCAAATAGATATTCACATTTCTCCTATAATCGTATAGTCATTTTAGCCATACATTCATCTCATCATTATATAATCATATTCCTTTCATCACCATATAGTCATCATATACATACGTCAATTTTATCATCATTTCATTATCGCTTCATTATTATTTCATCATCATATAGTCACTCAACTCATAAGACCTGCATTGGAGTTTAATTCCTCAAGAAACTGTAACCGGAGATAGTTAGCTTTCAATCTACTTGTCCCAAGCACCACCAGGCCCAGTCGTCCGTTGAACATCAGTAGGGTCCGATATTCGTTCCTCGCTATGAGAATCTAGCTTTGCTAACACTCGGCATCGTATAGAAACAAAGGGCTTGCTTCCGCATAAGAGCATAAGATAAGAATCAACCAACCCAACCCCAACACTAACTCGGCTCGGAGCGTGTTTGCATATTAAGTAAATAGAAAGAGATGCTGTAGCTCGAGTATTGATATATTCCATCAAGAGACATTTTATCGAACCCCTTGCCACCTCTCCCTAAAGGAACCGCATTAGCACCTTGTGGATGAACCTACTTACCTTGTTGCAATTTCAAGGACAATTTGTGGCCTTATGCCCCACTTCCCCACAACCATAACAAGCACCGATATTCCTCAAGCATGGGCCACTATGACCCTTACCACACTTCGAACACACATCAATAGGAGCCATACCCATAACACCTTAGGCCCTTGGAATATCATTGGCAACCCTCTTTTGAAATGCATGAGAAGACCCTTGGCCTTTATTGAACCGGCCACCCTTTTGGAACTTACTCTTAAAAAGGGCTCTCTTGGCCTCATGACCCCTTCTCTTCCTCAATTTCTCCTCTTCCATTTGCTCACCATAAGTCATCAACTGGGACAAGTCCATGTCACCAATCAACATAACGGACCAGCATTCTTCACTCACTAAGTCAGGCACACTCATCACCAACTTGTTTATTCTCTACCTTGTGTTGGCAACTAAGTAAGGAGCAAACTTTAAAAGTTAGTTGAACTTGAGGGCATATTCCCTCACACTCATTGGCCCTTGTCTCAAATTCATGAATTCCACCAATTTAGCTTCCCTAAGCTCAAGTGGGAAGAACCGATTAAGTAAAGCCACTTTGAACTCTTCTCAAAGCACCACATAGTTGACCCCTTCTCTTATTTCCATTGCTTGTACCATATTTGTGCTACCCCTTTGAGTTGGTAGGACGCCGACACCGCCTTTTCTAGCAGCCTCACACCCATGATAGCCAATATCTCATAGACCTCATCAATAAACCCTTGAGAGTCCTCATCTAGCTTTGACCCATAGAATTCTGGGGGATTCATTCTTATGAAGTCTCTCACCCGAGAAGCCGGTGTAGGAGCATGAAGGGCTTGATCCCCCTGAGTGATTTGATAAGCCACCACTTGTGCAAGCAAGGCGAGAGCATCCCTTAGCTCTCCATTGGCTGGTTGCTCCTTGGGTGTGCAAGCTCGTCTCCCCCTCATCTTAGGCATGATCTAGCATAGCAAAGAAGAAGCGCTAGGGAAGGAAAGCTTACTTTAACTCTATAGCATGACTTAGAACATGAAGAAGGGAAATAATTCCTAAAACGTCTCATAGCCTCCGACTCATGGTTGTGGTGCACAACACAACCATGAAAAATATTCTAATCAACGTGGTGTGTTCGACTTCAATGGTCTAACAACCTAGTGCTCTGATACCAAGTTTGTCACGACCCAAGCCAAGGGTCTAGACATAACACGGCGCATGAGGACCCGAAGGGATCCTAAGCAAGCCTTTTAACATATTATTACACATCCTTGGTTGCGAAAGATATAAAACATAACAAGAAGTAGTAAACCGAGATAAATGGTGCTAAGGGAGAACTTCATAACACCAATATCAAGAGTTAATAGGAGTCAAAGCTCATAACATAGATACATAACATGTACAACAACATCTCTACTATATAAAATAAGAGCGAGGCCAAGATAAAGCATTCGGGCTCACTTTTATAGTCAATATATAAGCCAAAGAGAGAAAATCTTAATACAAAGCAAGAGATTATAAGTAAAGTCCCCGGAATGGAGGACTCACCAACAAGCTTGAGTGAAGTCGTACTAGCCATGTGGAGAAGGATGCTCAAGTGGTACACTAGTTCCTACATGGAGACATCATACAGGCATAAAGTATGAGTTAGTATGTTTGAACGTACTAAGTATGTAGGATGCAATGCAACAAGAGAAAAGTTAATAATCAAAATGTATAAGCATAGGCAATGATTAGCATATGGCAATATGACATGTGTGAATAATGCTTGAGGTAAATCATACTTTCATAGAACATAACACATGTGTAGGGAGTGACCATTCCTAGTGCAATCCAAGGCTTACCACCTCCTTGGAGAGGAGCATATGGTACAAACCCGTTCATGAGGTTCATGGACTAGAAACCGCAATGAGTTGATGGGTACAAACCCCCAACATGGTTGATGGAGTACAAATCTCCCAATAGGTTGATGGAGTACAAACCCCCCAAAAAGGTTGATGGTTGCCATTACCAATAAGGTTACCCAAGCCTACCACCCTCCGAGCTAGGCGATCAAGGTACCAACCCCTCAATAGGTTACCTGGGCCTAAAACCCCCCGAGTTAGGCTTGGTCATCCCCAACACTATATAAATAGTATCAAATAGATATGAACATTTCTACCATTATCATATAGTCATTTTAGACATATATTCCACTCGTCATCATACAATCATCGTATCCATACATTCCTTTCGTCTTCATATAGTCATCATATACATACATCAATTTCATCGTCATTCCATCATCATTTCATTATCACTTCATCATTATTTCATCATCATATAGTCATGCAACTCATAAGACATGCATTGGACATCCAATTCCTTAAAAAACCATAACTGAACATTTTATCAAACACTTAGAGGGTATTAGTGCTAGTGTAAATCCATGCAATTCAAGAGTGAAATCATGCAATAAAATTCCATGTAAAACCTTTAAAAGATACTTGGTAAAACCCTCAAGCAATATACATTAAAACCTTTCATCAATCTTACAATAAATCTTAGATTCATAGCTCAAAATATAGTAAAACAGTCACAATTTCATAAGCCCAACATAATGTGCAGTGATTTTTATAATAAGACCCATGAGTGAATCATCTTTAAATCATGCAAATTAGGGTAAAAAGGGGCTTGGGCATCAAGGGTGAGGAACATGAGAGAAACCCACATACCTTAGCTTTGGAGATGAACTTGATAAATATTGAAGATGGAGACTTGAAGCTTGGTTGAATTCCTTAATATCCAGAGATGGTTTTGAGTCTTGAGTTTGGGAGTAAAATATTTGGCTAAGTGTTTGAATGAATATTGGTGAATGTTTAGAATGCTATGAGGGTGAAAAATGGCTAAGTATAGGTATTTTCATGTTTGAAAAAACTTAGGCCCAAGACTTAAAATTCTTGGACCGAAGTCAAAACTAGACTAAAAATAACACAGGTGCATGCCCTTGGCGCGTCTCGCCAACGGCGCAAAAAGCTCTCTGGAAATTGCATTTTGAAAATTTTGAATTTTGACACGATCGCTCTAAAATCGGGGTTAGACCCTTTCCCCCATAAAATTGACCCCCTGAACAATAATATGTAGTCGGATTTTTGATATCATGCATGAATTTTGATATACATAGAAATTACTATTCTGGGAACTTTCGAGGCACATTTTCGGGCACTTTTGGTGTCGTTTTATTCTATTCTAATTTTTTGCTAGTCCACTGAACTTCGTAGAGGGTAACCAGTTCAAAACATTGAAGAAGCAGATCGCATCTGGTAGGTACCTGCGGTCATATGTGATGGTGTGTGGTACGCGAGTGGATATTTCAGAGAACACCATTTATAAATTTTTACTTGGGACAAATTACCGAGCTCTTCCAGATGGACTATTCATAACTAGACACTTATGGATTATGGATGAGGGACGAATGTCCGATTCATTGGGATGGGTTGCAAAATGGATCACCATTCAAGGGGCTGTTGTGCCTTGGGTCACAACCCCAAGGTTCCCATTGCCAAGGCTTTTTTGAATTTGGTTGCAAAGTTTTGGTGGTCGGTGGTGCGGACTAGTTTGTGGGCCATAGGGAATGAAAACACTATCACGACCCAAGCCTAGGGCCAAGATGTGACACGGCGCATGGGGAACTTAAAGGGACCCCAAGAAAGCCTCTTAACATATCATTACACACCCTTGGTCGCAGAAGCAATAAAGTATAATAAGAGATAGTAAATAGGGATAACCAGGGCTAAGGGACATCTTTCATATCATAAACAACAAGCATCAAGAGATAGTCAAAGCTTATAACATTCCACATGATATGTCCAGCAACACCCCTACTACATAGATAAGAGAAGGGGCCAAGACAAGCAACCTGGCTCACCATCATGGTCAACATATATATAAAAGAAAGATAGTCTTAGAAAATAGCATGAAGTCATAAGCATCGTCCCCGAAATGAAGGACTCACCAAAGAGATTGGGAGAAGTCGTACTAGCCATGTGGAGGAGGATGAAAAAGCGGGCCTCCGGTTCCTACATGGAGACATCATGTAGCCATAAAGTATGTGTTAGTATGTTTGAATGTACTAAGTATATAGGATGCAATACAACAAGAGATAAGTAACATAATGGAAATGCATAAGCATTGGCAACGAATAGCATATAACTATATGACATGCATATGAGATGCTATGAAGTAAATCATACATATATAGAACATAATACAAGTGCAAGAAGAGACCACTATCATATTGGTGGATTGTCGCACCCTACCATCCTTGGTGATTGAGGTACCAACCCCATCAATTTATTGGTGGATCGCGCACCCTACACCCTTGGTGACCGAGGTACAAAACCCCTAACACGGTTGGTGGATTACCGCACCCTACCACCATTGGTGACCAAGGTACAAACCCTCCGACATGGTTAACAAGAAACAAATCCCTCGATATGGTTATCAAGGTACAAACCCCTTGACAAGGTCGCCCGTGGCGCAACCCCCGAGTAGGGCATGGTCACATTCCGACACTATATAGAAGAAAACCATATGCGTACATTTATCTCATCATCATATAGTCGTTCAACTCATAAGAAATGTATTGGACCTTCATTTCCTCAAGAAATCATTATCCGGACATTTTATTAAACACTTGGTTGGTGTGTAGTGCTAGTGTAGAACCATGTAATTCAAGAGTGAAATCATGTAAGGAAATTCCATATAAAACCATAAATTGGTACTTGGTAATACCCTCAAGACACATACATCAAGGCCCTTTATCAAATCTCACAATAGATCTTAGATTCATAGCTCAAAACATGCTAAAACAACCATAATTTCATGAAACCCCAACATAGTATGCAGTGAAATTCATAATAGGTAAGACCCATAGGTAAATCAACTTAAAATCATGCAATTTTAAGGTAAAAGAGAGCTTGGATATCATTGGTAAAAGGAACCCATGAAAGAAACCCACGTACCTTAACTTTGGAAAATTCTTGAAGAAGATTGGAGATGGAGACTTGAAGCTTGAATGGGAACCTTAAGATCCAGATGAGTTTTTGAGACTTGAAATTGGAGATGAAATATTGTCTAAGTTTTTAAATGAGTATGTGGGAATGTCTTAAATGATATGAGGGTGAAACAAGGCTTAGTATAGGCATTTTCACACATGTGAACACTGAGGCCCAAGACCCAAAAGTCTTGGACTGAGATAGAAAACTGCCCACAAAAATGAACTGAGGTGCACCCTTCGCGCGTCGCCCTTGGGCGCAAAAACCTCACTAGAAATCGCATTTTGCAATTTTCAAATTTTAATATAGTTGCTCTTAAATTGGGGTTAGACCTATTTCTCACTCAATTTGAGTCCCTGAACTAGAATGAGTCGGATTTTCGATATCACACATAGATTTTGAGATATACGGAAATTACAATTTCGAGAACTTCCAAGGCACATATTTGAGCACTTTTTGGGGTCGTTTCAAACACGTTATAACCTTCACATGCCTCCCTAGTAGCATATTTGATGGACAAGTTCAGGATAAATATGGGTCATATTACAGCTTATGAGATACGGGATGGAGCCTTATTTGATAGAGCGAGCATTCCCTTCCCATGCCTGATTCGTGCAATTTTCAAGAAAACCGGTGTTCCTACTACACATTATCTAGATAAAAAAAAGGCTCCAAAGGGCATTGTAATGTTGCACTGATCAAAGATGTCCAAAATCCTCTGATGTGGATTAGGACACGCAGGTTAAGGGGCCCGCAAATTTTCCCAGAGCAGCCTCGCAGCATCTCTTGTCATTTGAGATATACACCACTGCCCCACAGTCAGGCGAGGCTTTTGAGCAGCCTGAGGGTTGCGGTGCAGTACCCTTGGTGCATCAAAGGTACGTGTACATACCTTATGAGTTCCTTGCAAGGGCGATGGCGGACCAGCGGCAAACACGGGCTATTGTTGATCAGATCCTTGAAAGTATGCCGCATGTGGTCCATTCTCATATACAGCAAGCTGTGGAACAACTTTTGGCTGAGCTCTTAGGCTAAATTAGCATCCTGCAGTGTCATGTCAACACTTTGGAGGGATACTTCCATGACATGTTTGGGAGTATGTTAGGGGAAAAAATGAAGATTCTTGTGCAAATAGTAAGTGACATGAAGGCCCAAATCACACAAATGATTATGTAGTACAAGGCCACTGCAACAACCTCACCCCCGAAATCTTGGATGAGTCTTTTAAATGCTCCTGTGGCACCTGTTTTACATAAGACGTCAGGTGCTCCACCTGCCCCATCTGTTGCGCCTGTGCCACCCACAAAAGATCCCAAAAGGAAGGACAAGTGTAAGAGCAGTAGGCACTGATGCAATCCTCCTGACTTGCAGAAAGAGAAGGAAAGGCATATGCACAAGGCCATAAGAGTCAAACACCGAGAAGCCGTCAAATAGGAGGAAAAAGAGTAGTGAACAATAGATATTGCAAGAGTAGGAGCCTCTGGGAGCACCTTTGGACCTAGTGCGACCTATGATAACAGAGACCCTTCCGGAAGGTTTGACCATACTGGCATGACTGACGCCTAGAGCATTCCAGGTATGTTCTGCTCCTTTTTTGTACTTTTGTTCTAGTTGTGGTGTAATGAGGATATGACACCATCTTTTTGGAGGGGATAGGGCATCCTGCCACTTGAGAGTTTTTCTTGCCATGTTTCTTTTCTCTCAAGTATATTATCTAGTAGAAATGGCATATTTAGGTTGTAATGTTGTGTAGATACAAGTGTTCATAGAAGTCTAAGCTAACCCATGTTTCGAAAAATGCTCCAAAGTGACAATGTTGCAAGAAGGTTATATGTGCTTGTATCCCGTCTTGACTAGCTTGCATGATTTCTGGTAAGCATCGTATGTGTATGGTTGGCATTCTGATGAATGAAGCATGACGATGTTGGTTAGAGCTAACTAGTGTAGAAGATGTGCCAGGTGTGTGTGAGCTTTTTGCATAATTCAGTTGATGCACTTATGAGATAGAACTAGCCTGGTTAGTCCCACTTGAATAATCGAATGAATAGATTAGGATGCGATCTTAGGTCATTTTTGTTGACTAGTCACTTAGCCTAAAATTGACCAACCAAATGAAATTGCCCCCTTTAAACCAAAAGTTCAGCCTTAATAGACGTTTTCTTAGTAATCACCCAATTCACTCCCCTTATTCATCTACTTATCTGTATTTTGACCCTGGTCTCTACAATGACATTATGAACCTTCGCCTAGGTCACAAGCCTAAGTTGAGGGTGGCTTATACTAGCCCTAGTCCTTTTGAAAGATATTGTGAACCTCGACCCAAGCCAAAGGCTTAAGTGAGGGTTGCAATTGTAGGGAAAATAGAAAAATGAGTGTGGAAAAAAAATCAAGTGATAAGAGAAGAAAAAGAAATGGTTTGTGACCATGAGCAAAACTAATTAACAAAAATGAATAGCATGAAAATGAGTGAATGAGCAAGGAAATCACTTCCCGCACTAAAGAAAGTTGGAAAAATGGGGGCAATAGCAGTTGAAGACAGTAACGCAAATGGCTAAGTCAAAGTAAGCATCTTGGAGAGGCCTATTAGTCACTTTAATCCTAAATATGCATTAACCTAGCCAGAGCCTACGCTACAAGCCGCAAAAGTCCTAATGTGATGCTAAAAGGTCATTTGGGAGTTAAGGTGGTGAAAATAAGGACAAGCATATAATCGATACTTGTGTGTCCACTAAAGGTCATTTTTAGAGTGAGTGTCTATATTCTAGTCTATATTTTACATTCTTATGTTGTGAGTGAGACTTCTTTGTAGTGAGGGCACTATCTTTGCACTAAGTAGTTGCTAATTCAACTGGGTTGTCTTTATTCCCGAACTTATGTGGACTGGCCATACATGTATGATGTTTACCATAATCTTTGTGGGTTCGTTTGGGCTATGAGCATATTCTTAAGCTTGTTATTGGGGCATATGTGTTGAAAATTGTGGGGTTATCCATAGTTCTGAGTGAGCACTTGTATTTACATGTTTGTTTAGTTGAGTCGTTATTGGTTGGGGACAAGCAATTATTCTAAGTTGAGGTTGTTGATGAGGTGTAGAAAGACGACTCTTGTAACACTTTAAACGAAGGATTTTTGTGCGTTCTCAAGCAAAGTTGTTATTTTGATGTGTTGTTTTGTTATTTTTCAAGAAAAGTGATTAAGGCATGGAGAAATGGCTGAACTTCAAAAAAAGGGATGAAAAAGAGCTTAAGTGAAAGGCACAAGGAGACCTCCATGATCCATATAGCATCACACGGATCGTGAGAGGCCACATGGAGGAGGCCTTGGCAATAGGAAAATAAAATGGGACCAAGTGAGGGCACACTAGTGCCTACATAGCTCGTGTACTATCACACGAACTATGAGGCTCACCATGGCCTCATACTTGGTGCCTAATGGAATGACAAGGAGCTAAAGAAAGAAGTTTGAGAAATTCGCCTAAGGCACGTCCCATGGTACCCTTCACGGACCGTGAGACTTGATAGAGGTCGTGCCACGAGCCGTTAAAGTGACGTGAGTAGCCCATTACCATCGAAAGTTAAACAATTGCACAAGCGGCAAGGGACAAGGCCTGTCACAGGCCGTGTGACCAACCACAGTTCGTGACGTGGGTGATGACATGAGTAGTGAAAAGCTTAAGGAAAAGGAGGAGGTCCATTTCATAGACCGTTAACAGTCCCACAGACCATGTCCCTACTCGTGGAGCGACAGCATGGATTAAAGATTTTGAAGGCCAAGTATGAGTTCATGGACCGTTTCACGATCTGTCTAACGTCTCATAGGCCGTTTAATGGCCCATATCCATGCCAAAGTTATTGTTCCTATTTTAAGTTGGATTAGGTTTTTCTTATAGATATATATATTATTTTTATTCCATTTTTATTAGTCTTGGACGACTGAGAGAACACGAAGAATGCTATTTTTGCCTGTAACTTCATTGAACTCTTGGATTTTTATTATCTGATTTTATATTATAATCCGTGGATTCATTAATTCTTCAAGAGTAAGTTGTTCATTACGAATTCTTTATATATTGTGGGTTATCTTTTTTGAACATGCTAGGCTAAACCCACAACTAGGGTTGTGGGAACCATGACAAATCAATCAGATAGACGAATATGGGGTAAATCTTAGGATTGATTGGCATATATATCTTAGTATTATTCACTTTAGCTTTTTCCTTAATGAGTCGAAGCATTAGGATAAGCATTATTCATTACATGCCCGAAAAGGGTGGAGTAATTAGGAAAAGAGTTCTATGACATAAATTCAAGGTTTTTAACAGACTCTAAGTACTTGAGATCGAAAAGTGAGAGTAGTCTGGGGTCGATAACAAGGGTTAGTAAGTATACATTCTGAGACCAAGAGGTGGTGAATGAAATATATTTAAGAAGGAGTGAAGGTGAATTAGGTGTTACATAACTTGTTAGATCTTGTATATATATTCATGAATGAGTTTACCACATATATTCAGCTATCGCATGAGATGTCATGGGGAACACAATCCTAGCTTTGCATTAATCGGTTAAATACAGTAGTCTTTGTACTCGTTTGTTACTTTACTTTAGTAGTTTGATTTACAAAAAAACTAAAACCCCCCCATTTATTTTATGTATTTTAGTTTCAGGAATAGATATTACATCTGAAAAGGGTGCTAATAGATTTATTCTCACACATTCGCTGCGGGATCGACCTCAACTCTGATTGAGTTCTTTATTTGATCAACGAATGCTTTACATTTGGGCATATTTGTCTACTTGCCAAAGGTAAACCATGCTTCAC
>JAABOM020072445.1:0-36021 GCA_011800125.2 Solanum clarkiae | reverse complement strand
TTTACAAAATATTTCTAGACACTTTGACCCTACTACTCATTACAAGATACTTCTAGATAATAGACTATTTATTGGACAAATACTTGCAAGTCCAATATCAAAAACCAAAGTCCAAATCAAGTTTAGTTTTCAACATTATGTAATGTTCAAATTCGATACTTCGTTGTGCTAAAACGAGGCCTTTCTCTTTCTTATCTATCATTGACCTATATGAATATTGTTTTCTTCTTTATTTTCGAAATAAAGGCCGCAAGCCACACCGTATTTTCTCTTAATTTATTAGTCCTTTTTCCTTCATTATATTTGGCCAAACCCAGCTAGAACCTCGAAGAGACGGATTGGGAGGAGGTTCTAGGTCGTCACTGCAAGAAATGCTGCAGGTTTGCCTCATCATTACGTGAATTAGCAAGACGTTTGGACCAAACATTGATCAATGGTTATCCCAAGCGCTACGTCTGATCCCTCAAGGTATTTAGCTTTATTTTAGTCTAATCATCCTGTCAGTGGATTACATGCATATTAGAATGCCGTGTGGATTGCATCAAGTTTGACACTTGTATTTGACATTCTTTTCTTCCTTAGCTTGATTACTGTTCAACGACTGATGTGTTTGTCATGTTTAAGAGACTTCACTCTTTTGTGCATATTTGTTATCAAAGCATGAGTAAGAGATACATTAGACCTCCTATATTTCTTCAAACTTCTCGAGAGTTTTGAATTGAAAAATGACACTTTTTGATGAATGAAAGATCTACTGGACTACAACATGAAATATGGGATCGGACCTGCAACTCAACCATACTTTACTTAAAAAATGTCGCAATAACTAAATGTTTTGTTGTTGATATCATTCATTAATTCCATATGACACCGATATTATACAAGAGTAAAATGCAGACTATGGACAGTTCGGAATGCCGCATAATCATAATTTTCATATCTCAAAATTTGTGCGTGATTTCCAAAATCCAACTTCATATTTTTGATCAAGGGGAACAATTGAGTAGGAAATGAGTATAACCCAAATTTTAGAAGACTCGTAGCAAAAAATAATTTTCCCTAATTTTTGAATTCCAGTGGCTGTTGGCGCCCAGGCCACGACGCGGCAGGGGTGTGGACTAGTGTAATTTGTGCTATGCTTTTGGTCTGCGTCATGCCAGGGGCGCGGATCAGTGTAAAATTTTCCTAATTTTCTCATTTCGTCCAAGGGCATAAGAGTCATAATGCAATGCCCATTTAAATGTGAAATCTACCATATTTAGCCATATTTCAACTTTATAATTGTCAAAAACCCTCTCTAAAACCTCTTCAAAACTTTATCAAATCTCTCCTTCAAATTCAAGGATTTCAAGCTCGATTTTGGAACTCAAGAACCCATCTCAAGCCTCAAATTTCTCTTAACTCAATCTACAAGAAAACCAAGTTTGAGATATGTGAGTCTTCATCCATGGGTCCTTTCACCAATAGAGCCCATGATTTCAAGTTGTATTACTTATGGGTATCTTTTATTATGAAATATGAACATAAATTATGTTGGGGTTTTATCTAGTATTGATTGAATATGCATGAATGTCTACTTTAAACTTATTCCATGAGTTGATTTATGTCTACTGAGATTATGCATGATTTGAGCTTTGAAAAGTATGAACTATGATGAACTTTTGATATGGATTTCATGATAACCAAATTGGGGTTTTACTACAATATTGATGGGCTAACTTTGAATTGATTTTACTCTCCTTGTTATACTCTTGAGTTGCATGTTTTTGAACAAGTATCATCAACCCACCATGTGTTCGATAAAATTTCTTGACAAGAATTCTCAAGTTGTTTAAATGATTTACAAGTCAAGTGACTTCATAATGATTAAGGGCTTCCAAGTATATATTAAATTCATGAAATGTATCTATGATGTCACAAGTGAATTATTGAGCTCTTATGCTATTTTCTTTTATGCTCTTGTGAAATGTGAAACCCTTTCTTGATACATGAATACGATGGTTTGAAGAGCTATTTTTGTGTTAGCTACCGAAAAGATTATTCATAAGGTAAGGTCATCTCTCATACCAAAAACATTATATCGTAAGGTAAGGACATCTTTCCTACCGAAAATATTATATCATAAGTTAAGGACATCTCTTATACTACCTACCGAAAAAGCCATGCCGTAAGAGAGAATAATTCATGACTCCTACCAAAACGATTATTACATAAGTTAAGGACATCTCTCCTACCAAAAAGATTATATCATAAGGGAAGGACATCTTATACTACCTACTAAAAAGGCCATGCTGTAAGGTAGAATAATTCATGACTCCTACCAAAAAAGTTATATCATAAGGTAAGGACATCTCTCCTACCAAAAAGATTATATCGTAAGGTAAGGACATCTCTCTTACTGAAAAGATTGTATCGTAATTTAAGGGCATCTCCTAATCCCTACTGAAATGATTGTATCGTAAGGTAAGAGACATCTTACACTACCTACTAAAAGGGTTATGCCGTAAGGTAGGGGTATTGGTAAAACACTCTGAAAAGGTTATACCGTAAGGCGAGTGGGTGGCCTACTTAGCCATTCTCATGCATCTTTATGTAAGGCTTTGAGCATATATTCCATATTGAGCTTATTCTCATTGGTTATGATTATGCGTCTTGATTTTTATAGCTTATCTCCTTTATTGTATTGCATCCCGCATACTTAGTATATTCCAAAGTACTAACACATACTCTATGCCTATATGATATTACAATGTAGGGATCGGAGCTCGTATTGATCATCTTTCTCCACGTGGCTAGTTGCTTTATTTGAAGAAAGCTTTTGGGTGAGTCCTTAACTCCGAGGACATTATCTATTTTCCTTTTATGCTATGTTGAGACCACTACTACTTTTGGTAAGTTTACATACTACTTGAGGGTGAGTTGGGAAGTGTCTTGGACCCCATTCTATTCCATGTAGAAGTGTTGTTGGATGATATGGTATTCTATGTACATGAACTTGACTCTTCTTAAGCAATTATTATTACGAAAGATTTCCCTTAGTCCCACTTCCCTTCTTATCAATGTCTCTTGTTATTGTTTATCTTTTCTTCCGTGACCAAGGATGTGTGATTGATATGTTAAGAGACTTGTTTAGGGTTCCTTCGAATTCCCAATTCGCCATATCACGTCTAGGCCCTAGTCTTAGGTCGTAACAAGCATGGTTTAGAGCACTAGATTGTTAATGGTCCTTAGAAATCCAACATATCGCATCGATTAGGAAATGTTTGTGAAGTGTACCACAACTATGAATGGGAGGCTATGAAGCGTTTTAAGAAATGTTTCATTTCTTCATGATCTATGTCATGCGATGTAGAGATAACGCTTCCTCCCCTAATGAACATTCTTTTGCTCTTTTAGATCATGCCACTACTAAGAGGGAGACCACGGAGGGCCCGCACACCCGAGGTGGGTTCGGTGCATCAAGCTCTTAAAGGAGAAGGGGCTACACAAGTTGAGTTCTGGAATGCCATTACTATGTTGGCCCATGCTATGACTAACCAATTGAATTAAGGGGTCCAAGCTCCTCATGCTCCTGCTCCGACCTCAAGAGTGAGGGACTTCACAAGGATAAACCCCCCGGAGTTCCATGGTCCAAAGCGGAGGAAGACCTCCAAGAGTTCATTGATGAGTTGTATAAGATGCTAGCTATTATGGGGGTGAGTTCGGAAGAAAAGCCAGAACTAATGACCTATCAACTAAAAGGTATGGCTCAAATTTGGTTTATTCAGTGGAAAATGGAGAAGGGAAATCATGATGCTATTCCTTGGGAGGAGTTCAAGGCCGCCTTCCTCAACCGGTTCTTCTCTATTGAGTTGAGAGAGGCTAAAATAATGGAGTTTATGAACCTCAAGCAAAGTTCCATGAGTGTGAGGGAGTATGCCCTCAAATTCAACAAGCTCTCCAAGTATGTAACATATTTGGTTGCCGACCCTAGAGCTAGAAGGAACAAGTTTGTGTCGGAGGTGTCCGACTTGGTAAATGAAGAGTTTCACACCGCAATGCTTGTAAGTGATATGGATTTGTCTTGGCTCATGACATATGCCAAACAACTTGAGGGGGAAAATCTTAGGAAGATGAGAAGTAGGGACTCGAAGAGGGATCGATTTGAGGGCGGTCGACTTCAACAAGGTCACAAATTTTAAGGCCAAGGGTCCTCTAGTGCTCTAAACAAGAGGTTTGTTAATGATGGGGTGCTTAATCAAAGGCTTCAAGAAGGTGATGGTGGAGTGATTCGTCCTAGATACCAAATGTGGGAGGAATCATGGTGGCACATGTTGGAGGAACACGGGTGCATGCTTTCGGTGTGGCAAGATGGGCCACAAAATTCCTGATTGCCTTTATGTTTAGAACAAGGGCAAAAATAGTCGTCTTCAAGAGCAAGGTAGTCGTGTTGAACAAAGATCCCAAGGTGGCCAACAATGGGGTGCTCCACGTCATAATCGATTTTATGCTCTCCAAGGAAAGCAAGCAATGAAGGAGGTGCCCAATGTTATTACCAATATGTTAAAGGTTTTTTATTATGGTGTGTATGCTTTGATAGATTAGGGTGCCACTCTTTCTTTCTTTACTCCTTTTGTTGCCAATAAGTTTCATGTGTGTCCCGAATCGTTGTGTGAACCCTATGAAGTGTCTATCCCATTGGTGAGTCCACTGTTACTAAAGAGAATCTATAGGGATTGCCCCGTGTTTATATTGCATAAAGTCTTACCTTGTTATTTTGTTGAGCTTGACAAGATGGATTTTGATATTAATCTTGGTGCGAATTGGATACATGTGTATTATGCTTCCGCTGATTGTAGAACTCGTAAAGTTAGGTTCCCATTTCCGTATGAGCCCATTCTTGAATGGGAAAGTCGTAATGTGGTGGTCAAGGGTATATTCATTTCTTGTCGTAAGCCCAAATTGATTTATAAGAGTTGCATTTACCACTAAGTGAGGGTTATGTTGCAAATTTTGAGGGATGGGTGGTTGTTTGCTAAAAATAAAAAGTGTGAATTTTTAGGTAACAAAGAGGTAGTTAGAGAAGTACATCGGTTGGCTAGGTTTGTAATGAGTTTGGATGAAGTTGAGAATGGTGGTGTAGTAGTTCTTGATGGTTCCAAATCTCCCTTGGTTAAAGAGGTCAAGTCAAAGCAATACCTTGACGCCGCCTTGCTATAATTAAAAGCCTTGGTAAAGTGGAGGTTATCTCCCAAGGGGGAGATGGTGTCCTTAGGTACAAAAGTAGGTTGTGTGTGCCTAATGTTAATGACTTGTGGGAGTCCATAATTCGTCATATTCTATTCCTTCCAATTCCACGAAAATATATAAAGACTTTAGAGAGGTGCCTTTGGAGGTTTGTGGGTGTTGTGGAAGGTGACTTGACCTTTGAGGAGGTCCTGGTGGGAATATTGGATAGACAAGTAATACGGTTAAGGAACAAAGGTGTGACATCTGTCAAAGACATTTAGAAGAATCAACAAGTCGAAAGTGCCACTTGGAAGCCGAAACAGACATGAGGAAGCGATATCCATACCTCTTTAACTCTATTCAAGACAAACGTAATAAATTAGGTCCCATTTATGATTTCAAGTCTTGAGCTCCACGCCTCATGTCATTTTTTCATACATACATGTTCATGACGACAAGTTTTGATGACTTATGATGCATATATGTTTAAAACTTTTTGAAAAATGACATTTAAGTGCATTTGTTGCATCCACGTCCGACTGAAAGCTTCATAAATACTTCTCTCACGCACATTTCTTTGACATTCGGAGACGAATGTTCCCAAGGGAGAGGTTTTGAAACACCCCTCATGTGCTTCGGAATGCCCTATAATCGTAATTTTCATGTATCTCAAAATCCATGCATGATTTCAAAAATTTGACTTCACATTCTTGATCAGGGGGCAAAATTGAGTTGGAAATAGGTATAACTCGGATTTTAGAAGATCCATTGTGAAAAATAATTTTCACTAATTTTTGAATTTCAGTGGCTGTTCACGCCCAGGAAGCGACACGCCAGGGGCGCGGACTAACGTAATTTGTGCTACATGTTTGGTTCGCGTAGCGCTAGAGGCACGAACCCGTGTAAAATTTTTCCAATTTTTATCATTTCATACAAGGGCATTGGGGTCATTACCCAATGCCCATTTAAATATGAAATCTATCATACTCATCCATATTTCAACTCTATAACTCTCAGAAACCCTCTCTAAAACCTCTTAAAAACTTTATCAAATCTCTCGTTCAAATTTAAGGATTTCATGCTTGATTTTGGAACTCAAGAACCCATCTCAGCTTCAAGTTTTCCCTAACTCAATCTCCATGAAAACCCAAATTTGAGGTATGTGAGTCTTCATCCATGGGTCATTTCACCTATGGAGTCCAACCATCTCTTTTTATGAAAATTAGATGATTTCAAGTCGTATTATTTATGGATATCTTTTATTATGAAATATGAACATAAGTTATTTTGGATTTTATCAAGTATTTATTGAATATGCATGAATGTCTACTTTAAACTTATTCCATGAATTGATTTTTGTCTATTGAGACTTTGCATGATTTGATCTTTGGAAACTATGGACTATGATGAACTTTTGATATGGATTTCATGATACCCAAATTGGGGTTTTACTACAATATTGGTGGGTTGATTTTGAATTGATTTTACTCTCCTTGTTGATTTTGAACAAGAATCATCAACCCACCCTGTGTTCGATGAAATTTTATAACAAGAATTCTCAAGTTGTTTACATGATTTACAAGTCAAGCGACTTCATGATGATTAAGGGCCTCCAAGTATGTATTAAATTCATGAAAAGTATCTATGACGTTACAAGTGAATTATTGAGGTATGATGCTATTTTTTTTTATGCTTTTGTGAAATGTTAAGTCCTTTCTTGATACATGAATATGATGGTTTGAAGAGCTATTTTTTTGTTACCTACCGAAAAGATTATATCGTAAGGTAAGGTCATCTCTCATACTGAAAAGATCATATTGTAAGGTAAGGACATCTCTCCTACCCAAAAGACTATATCGTAAGGTAAGGACATCTCATACTACCTACCAAAAAGGCCTTGCCGTAATGTAGAATAATTCATGACTCCTCCCGGAAAGTTTATATCATATGGTAAGGACATCTTCCTACTAAAAAGATTATATCGTAAGATAAGGACATCTTATACTACCTACCAAAAAGGCCATGCTGTAAGGTAGAATAATTCATGACTCCTACCAAAAAGATTATATCATAAGGTAAGGACATCTCTCCTACCGAAAAGATTATATCATAATGTAAGGACATCTCTCTTACTGAAAAAACTGTATCGTAAGGTAAGGGTATCTTCTAATCTCTACTGAAAAGATTGTATCATAAAGTTAGGGACATCTTATACAACCTACTAAAAAGTCTATGTCATAAGGTAGGGGTATTGGTAACACTCTCTGAAAAGGTTATACCGTAAGGCGAGTGGCTGGCTACTTGGATATTCTCATGCATGTTTATGTAAGGCTTTGAGCATATATTCCATATTGAACTTATACCCATTGGTTATGATTATGAGTCTTGATTTTTATAGCTTATCTCCTTTATTGCATTGCACCATGCATACTTAGTACATTCTAAAGTACTAACGCATACTATATGCCTACATGATATTACTATATAGGAATCGGAGCTCCTATTGATCATCCTTCTCTACGGGGCTAGTTGCTTTATTTGAAGAAAGCTTTTGGGTGAGTCCTCAACTCCGAGGACATTTTCTATTTTTTTTATGTTATGTTGAGACTATTACTAATTTTGGTTACTTACTACTTGAGAGTAAGCTTGGGAAGTGTCTTGGCCCCCGCTCCATTCCATGTAGAGGTGTTGTTGGATGATATGGTATTCCATGTATATGAGCTTGACTCTTCTTAAGCAATTATTATTCTGAAAGATTTCCCTTAGTCCTGTTTCTCTTCTTACCAATGTCTCTTGTTATTGTTTAACTTTGCTTCCACGACCAAGGATGTGTGATTGATATGTTAAGAGGCTTGTTTGGGGTTCCTTCAGGTTCCTCATTCTCCATGTCATGTCTAGGACTTAGGCTTGAGTCGTGACACAAGATGTACCATCATGTCATATATATGTTATTGAGGCCCTATCCAAAACTGAACTATGTGTCACATGTGACGTGACACAGCTAATTCATGATGAATCTTGGTCATTGCCTCTAGAAAAATGGAAAGCGTTAGTTGCAATCATCTCCCAACAGTTTGCATTTTACTCTTCTAAAATGAAATTCAATCTTGGATAAAAGTCACCTTTTCCATGATAAGATGGTAGGAAAACAAACAGGACACTATCCAATGTCAAAGACAATTTTTTTTCTAGTTTAGGCTAATTTTTGCACTCTTCACTAAAATATTTAAAGGTTGGCCTTATCTTTATGTAGAAATTTTCTGTTCACTAAATACACAACAAAAGTCCATTAAGATCAAGACTTGCATCCTCTTTGGCGGAAAATTATGCTAAACATACATGGTTAAAATTACTTTGAACCCCTTTTGACTTCTTGGTGTTCTTATTTCTTCATATTTGAAATCCCCTTAATGAAATACTGGCTCCATCATAGGTTGCAGGCAGATGAGGGATAGTGGGGACATTTATAACTTTTTTCTTTTGATATACTAATTTTAGGAATATAATGAATATCAAACAAACCATATGGGTGTCACATGGAATTAATGAAGGATATAAACAACAAAAACATTTAGTTATTGTTACTTTTTTTAAGGGAGAAATGGATTGATCCTAAAAAGAATCTGAGCTCAAAGGTGTGATAGTCAAGAAGAGGGGAGGGGGTGAATTGAAACTAATTCAATACTTGGTTGAGTTTGGTGAGTAGTCGGCTAAGAGAGCAACTTATAAAGTAAAGCAGAAAGTAAAAAGACACCACGATATATACTGGTCCGGATCACCAATGTGGAGCCTAGTCCAGTTCCCTTGGGTCAGTAGGGTTCCTTTAAGGTTCAAGTGAAAGGGTGTTTACAATCTATCCTTTTTCTCTCCTTCTGATACGCAGATTAGAATATTTTTCACCTCATCTTAAGAAAGCCTAGTCTAGAAAACCTCACTTTTTTTCTCTCTTATTTTACAATTGTTTCACACAGGATTACAATGCTTTGTAAAGTAGTATAGTAGAGTTTTCAGCCTAAATTATTTTCTCAAAATTACAAAACTCTAAGTCTAAGAAATAGGGATAATATAGTAGGCTATCAACGAACTAAGAAAACCTAGTCTAGAAAAGGTCACTCTTTTTCTCTCTTTCTTTACAATTGTTTCACACAAGATTACAACACTTTGTAGAGTAGAATAGTAGAATTTTCAACCTAGACTATTTTCTCAAAAGTACAAAACTCTAAGTCTAAGAAAGAGGGCTAATATAGTAGGCTATCAATGAAATAGTCGTTGGAGGATTTACATGACCCAAGGGAATTCTTCCGATCAATGATATTAGGGGAATCTTTGATTGGGGATACATCCAACTAGATTTGGATGCCTTTCCTTCTTCGATCCTTCAATCATGTCTTGATTTGATTATCTTTCCTTTTTGCAACATTCTACCATAATCTTCTTGATTGGATTAGATTCCTTCATTTGGGGTGGTTCCTCAAGCAATTCTGCAATCAGATCTTGACTGGTTCTCTTTCCAATATTGTATTATTCTTTCAATCTGGCATGTGATTTGAGCACCTTTCCTTTCTCAAACCTTCAACCTTCTTCCTGAGCTGCTTCAAGAGGATCTTTTATCTTCTTTTCCTTTTTGATTTTCCTGCAAATAAAGTCCTCAAAACTCATTAGATGCTAACAATATCCCCCTTTTTGATAATGGCATAGATTTTTGCTATATGGATACTTCCTTGTGGGGTTAGTCGATTTGATTGATTTGTGTGCTCCCCTTGTTTGGATGACCTCTAATTTTTAAGCTCCCTATATCACAGGTATCTATTCTAAGCATTTGTAATTTTGACCCCTTTCTATATCATCAAGCAGAGACACAGAGCATAAAGACAATAGAGAAATGCAATAGAGCATAGTGTAATGAATGCACAAGCAACACAAACAATCATATATAATATCAAATAGTTATAGCAAAAGATAGCATAAGGTTTTCTCCTCCTTGGCATAACCAAAAGGAAAGTGAGGACAAGTAACATGGTTAGAGAAACAGAGTATGGGGGGATAAGAACCCCAATAGTTATTGAGACACAAAAAACATTATCTGGAATTAAGCAGAATTTAGTTACGGCCGAGAAAAGTATTTAAAGGTATTGTGTACGTTTCTACAGAAAGAGTCATAGGACTTCTCCGAGCTCTTGGAGAAAGAGGAGTGGGCATTCTAAACTGAGACAACAAGTTCATTATTGGATGAGTTAACTCCTATGCTGAGAGAGTTGACTTGTTTGATGAGCTTGTTAACGGAGCGAACACCTTCCTTCTTGAGATCCTCCACCTCCATGCGCAGTTTGCTAAATTCGGTGCTTGAGTCTTTGCTTAGTTGAAGAATTTTTGTCAGAGTCTCTTGCACTTCCTGCCCATCATTAGTTAGAGAGAAAAGAGAAGCCTTAATGTCGTCTACCTCCTTGGTGAGAAGAGCAGTAGAGTCAGCGGATATCCTAGTCGACTTGGGGGTCGTCATCCTTTCCTTTGAGAGAGTCTTTCTTGTGCCATTTGCCATCGATGAGAGTGTAGCCTATGTTGGAGAAAGTGTGAGAATCATAAGTAGCAGACACCTCGATGGCCTTGAACCCTGATAGATCTACCTGGGATTTGCTGAGAATTCAAGAGATAAGTAAGCCATGTGAAAGACTAGCAGTGGGGCTAGAGTTCTCTGCACTCTCAAGCATGCACTCTTTGATCCAGTCAAGACAGTTGATGCAGTACTTTTTGAGGAGGTAGTACAGAATGAACACATCTCTGTTGGATATGTTGGTCAGGGACCCTTTCCTTGGAATCAGAGTGGTGGCTCTGATATGAGCGAGAATCTAGTGTTCAAGACAGAGAGAAAAGCCCAAACTCTAGAGAATCAGACTTTTCTTCAGATATGAAGTCTCTGGCCTCCTCCAGAGACACTTCAAAGTTGTCAGGCAGTTACCATTCATATAGGGAATATCACCAGAGAACTCGCAGCGGAAGATTTCCTTGAAGAGTCGACTGTTGATGACGGTGTGAACGCCCAAAACAAGAGTCTCAAGGTTGTCACCCCTTCCAGCGCATCGAAAATTTGCATAAAATATGCAGACAACGTCCTCATAAAATTCTACTCCACAGAGTCTTAGGAGGAGAGAAAGCTTCTGAGCATGCAAGAAAGTGCTAACTTTGCAGTAGGAGTCATCACATTGTTGCAGATTCACTACCCGTCCAGGAACAACATGTCTCTTTTTGAGAGATTCAAACTTAGCTTTAGCAGAGGTATCCCAGAACTTGTCTACCTCATCATCTGTCAGAGGGTTGGGGCTTTTTAGGATTTTTGCACTTAAGAGAGGGTTTTCTTATGGGAAGTGGAGGGACGAGAAGAAGAATCTTAGAAAACTCCGAGGAGATGAAGTCTATTTCGAGAGAAGAGATGTTATCAGGGATTTTATGAGGATGCATGGAGCGAGTACAAGTCATGGTGACTCAGAGAATAGGGAAAGGGAAAACAGGAGAATAGAAAACAGATGAAAGAATTTAGAGGAGACGAGTCATTTAAGGGGGAAAGAGAGTACATGAATAGGCGAATGGATGTGACTGGGTGGAGAAAATGGGGGAATTTTTTGATTGACGAAGAGGCGCAATCAGGGGTAATGATGAGTAATAAGTGGAAGGAAAGGGGAGAGTCAAAGAAGGGAAAGAAATTTTAAAAGAAGTGTGAAAAGAAAAGAAGATCTTGTGGACCAAAAATAGACATATAGCGAATAAAAGAAAATTAATAGGGATGTTAAACTAGGAAATAAAATATTAAAATATTTTTTTAATTTAAAAAATCAGTAAGGAAAAAGTATAATATTTAATTTTCCTCGCAGATATGAAAATCTTTCTCCATGCAAAGGTTTGATAAAATTATCTGTAAGTTGATTCTCGGTATTAACAAATTCTAGAGTAAAATCACCTTTTTCAACATGATTACGAATAAAATGATGCTTAATATCAATATTCTTAACTCTAGAATGATGCACAGTATATTTAGATAGATTTATAGCACTCATATTGTCACAAAAAATTCGAACCTGTTTAAGTAATATATCAAAATCTTCAAGTTGATGCATGATTCACAGTAGTCGAGTGCCATAGCTTTCGATGGCCATATATTCCTATTCAGTGGTGGATAATGCAACTGATGTCTGTTTTTTACTTTGCCAAGAAATAAGAGATTCTCTTAGTATTTGGCGGGATTCACTAGTGCTTTTTCTGTCTAATTTATCTGCTGCAAAATCAGCATCTGAGTATCCAGTAAGAGAAAAAACAGCAGAGTTAGGATACCATAAGCCCAAATTGGTTGTTCCAATTAAATAACAAATGATCCTTTTGACTGCAGTCAGATGAGACTCCTTGAGAGTCGACTGGAACCTTTCATATTTGCATACACTGAACTTGATATCAGGCCGGCTTGCTGTGAGATAAAGTAATGAGCCGATCATTCCTTGATACATCTTTTCATCAACTATTTTTCCATTTTGATCAGCTTCTAGTCAAGTTGAAGGACTCATTGGGGTATTATAGGCCTCCCCTTGATCCATTTCGAAGCATTTGATCAGGTCCTTTCGTATTTTCTTTGACAGATGAATATGCCTTGGTCGATTTGTTTGATTTGAAGTCCAAAGAAAAAAGGTGAGCTCACACATGAGACTCATCTCGAATTCTTCCTTCATCTGATTAGCAAAATTCTCGCATAGAGAGATATTAGGACTTTCAAAAATTATATCATCCACATAGATTTGAACAATGAGAAGATTTGAATTAAATTTTTGAACAAATAGAGTAGTATCAATATTTCCTTGTTTAAAATCATTTTTAATCAGAAAATTGAGATGTTCATACCAAGCTTTTGGGGCTTGTTTCGGTCCAAAAAGAGCCTTTGAAAGCTTGAAAGCGTGATTAGGTAACGAGGAGTTTTCAAAACCTGGAGCTTGTTTAACAAAAACTTCTTCTTTGATGAAACCATTTAGGAAAGCGCTTTTGACATCCATTTGAAAAAGTTTAAAGTGATAAAATGAAGCATAGGCAAGAAGTATGCAAATAGATTCTAACCTTGCTACAGGAGCAAAAGTTTCATTGTAGTCAATACCTTCTTGTTGAGAGTAGCCTTGGGCTACTAATCTCACTTTGTTTCTCACGACATTATCATTTTCATCCATTTTGTTTCGAAATACCCACTTTGTTCCAATGACTGAACGGTTGTTTGGTTTTTCCATAAGAGTCCAAACATCACTGCAATCAAATTGTTCTAACTCTTCCTTTATGACATTCACCCAACATTCATCATTGAGTGCTTCATCCACTTTCTTAGGTTCCATCTGAGAAACAAATGCGACTGATGCTTATTTTCTCAGAGATGCCCTAGTTTGCATTCTGTCAATAGAGTTTTCGATGATGAAGTCATTAGTATAGCTTGCATTGTGTCTCCATTCTCTGGGAACCACAATTTTTTCCGGGAGAGCAGGCGACTTCTCAGTATTAGGAGTTGACTCCTCAGTCGAAGAGGAATTTGATAAGGAACTCTGAATAAATTGACTTGGAGGATCTGCCTCAGGGAGCTGCAACTTAGGTTAGAGTCATCAAAAATAACATGTACGAATTCATTAACACTAAGAGTGCGTTTATTGAATACACAAAAAGCACGGCTAGAAGGAGAGTAGCCAAGAAATATTCCTTCATCGTTTCGAGAGTCAAACTTACCAAGGTTGTTCTTACCGTTATTGTGGACATAGCATTTGCATTTGAAGGGATTAAAATAGTTGATATTGGGTTTCTTACCTTTCTAGAGCTCATAAGAAGTTTTCCTTAGAATGGGTCTGATCATGCACCTCTTCAGAACGTGACAAGTTGTGCTGACTGCTTCAGCCCAAAAGTCATCTGGTAATCCTTGATCCAACAGCATGGTTTATGCGGTGTCTTGAACGGATCGAATTTTTTGTTCCACTACTCCATTTTGTTTTGGAGATGTAGGTGAGGAAAAATTTTGAGAAATGCCATTGTTGTTGCAGAACTCTTCAATAGTATATTTTCTTATTCTCCTCCATGATCACTATGAATACTGGTGATCAAACAGCCTACTTCCCTTTGAATATTTTTACAGAAAACGTCAATACTTGCCATTTTAGTAGGTTTGAATAGGCCCACATCCAGAAGTCATAGAGATTTTGATGTCTTGACATTGTCGGTGGCTTTGAAGGAAGATATCGTTAGTTTACCGAACTGACAAGCATCATAAGGATAGTCTTTTTAAAATTTAAACTTTTGAAGTCCAATGACTAGATCAAGTCTTGCGAGCTTTTCAATGGCATGCATACTTGTGTGGCCGAGTTTCTTGTGCCATATCCATGGATCATTAGAGATAGTTGTCAGGCATGTGAGAGTGGGAAGATCTACATTGTTTAGCACATATATGTTTTCCGCACGATCTCAGACAATTGTGATATTCTTTGACATGTTGCTGATAGTGCATTTAACAACATTGGAATTTTCATTGAAGCCGGCATCACAGAGTTGACTAATGCTTAGAAGATTATGTTTCAGTACTTTAACCAGATAGACCTCAATGAGATCACATGATGGATGAATTGTGATTGTTCCGACACCTATGACTTCATCTTTAGCATTGTCACCAAATCTTATATATCCTCCATCAAGTTTCTTAACATTTTTAAAGTTTTCTTTCTTTTCAGTCATATGTCTTGAGCACCCACTGTCTATGACCCACATTCCCTTCTTGTAAGACTGTTTTGAGGGTGCCTGGAATAAGAAACAATCAATCTTTTTAGGTCCCCAAGTTTCATTGGGTCCTTAATTGTTAGCTGTGGAGACCTTTGGTCTCCAGATCCATATTCTTATTTTAAGAGTTTTGCACCCGAACAATTTGTGACCGACTTTACCACAATTGAAACAAGTGGGTTTTTAAACATCTTTATTTTCAAAATCGCCAATTCTGTGTTGATTTTTATGAAAATGAGTGTTTGGTTGAAAGGGTTGTTGACTTGATGGTTTTCAGATGCTATTAGTTCGCATCTTAATTTCATCAAGCTCCTCTTGAAGTAAGTCGACTTCAGCTTGACTTCCTTCGAGAAGAATTCCCCAATTTTTCTTTTTATTTGAAATTTTGTTATATTCATCAATGACTTTTTGAAGTTCATCAGTAATCATATTAATTGTGTTCTAAAGGTAATAACAATTTAAGGATTCTTACCTCACTGGTTTCTCCGATTGCCATGAAGCAAACATTTGCAGTTTCAGTGGGATCTTCTTCAGAACCTTCTTCATCACTCCATGCACCTAGTGGTTTTGGGTTGTTGCCTCTATGGGAGTTTGTAATTGTTAGTTCTGGACAATTTTGGCGGATGTGCCCTGGCCTTCCGCAGTAGTAGCATCGATCGTCATTTCGCTCATTTTGCCTTAACTCCTGCTGTGGCCTTTGTAGTCGTTGCCTGAGCATCTGCCTAACTCCACGAGTGATCAGTGGCATCACTTCATTATTTGTTTCATCAAGATCTTCTTCTTCAATGAAGGATTCCATATTGAAGGCGACTGATTTTTTCTTTTCATCTTTTTGATATCGACGAATATGGTTTTGTTCATATGCCATGAGATTTTCTCACAGTTCATCATATGTTTTTTTTCTTAGATCGCTATCTTCCAGTATTGTTGCCTTAGTTTCCCAAGCCTTAGGAAGGCCTTTTGTCAGTTTACTGACTTGTAGTGAATTAACATAGACCATTCCCAACGACTTAAGCTCACTGACGATCTTACTAAACCTGGAGAATATAGTTTCAACGTCTTCATCGTTAGCCATTCTGAACAGTTCGTATTCATTGATTAGAGCATTTATTCAAGCTCCTTGACTTTGTTTGTTCCTTCGCAGGTAACCTTGAGCTTATCCCACGTTTCCTTTGTAGTTTCGCACGTCGAAATTTTTTCATACTCAAAACCACTTTCAGCACAGTAGAGGAGACTAATAACTTTGACATTTGTCTGTAAGACCTCTTGCTGATCTTTGATGATTTCAAAGGATTCCAAATCCACAGGCTTTTCAGCAGCTGCACCAAGGATGGCTTTTGGACCCTTTTTGATTACTATCTAGGTTTGATAATCAGTAAATTGGAAGAAGATTCTGAATCTCTCCTTCCAGTGAGAGTACTTCTGGCCGTTGAAGTGTGGAGGATAGTTTGATAAGTGATCGTCTTGGAGGATAGCACCAGGAATATGATGGTTAGCCATTTTGATATTTTCTCACATGTTGTTAGACTTTCAAAGTGAGACGTCGCTCTGATACCAATTGTTAGTCAAGAGGGGGGGTGAATTGAAACTTATTTGATAGTTGGCTGAGTTTTGTGAGTATTCGACTAAGAGAGAAACTTATAAAGTAAAGTAGAAAGTAAAAAGACACAGCGATGTATACAGGTTTGGGTCACCAATGTGGTGCCTGGTCCAGTCTCCTTGGGTCAGTAGGGTTCCTTTAAGGTTCAAGTGAAAGGATGTTTACGATCTATCTTTTTTCTCTTTGTCTGATATGCAGATCAAAACATTTTTCAACTCTTCTTAAGAAAACCGAATCTAGAAAACCTCACTCTTTTTCTCTCTTTCTTTACAATTGTTTCATACAGGATTAGAATGCTTTGTAGGGTAGAATAGTAGAGTTTTCAACCTAGATTATTTTCTCAAAAGTACAAAAAGCCTCTAAGTCTAAGAAAGAGGGCTAATATAGTAGGCTATCAACTAGTCGTTGGAGGATTTATATGACCCAAGGGAATTCTTCCAATCAAGGATATTAGGCGAATCCTTGATTGGGGATACATCCAACTAGATTTGGATGCCTTTCCTTCTTCGATCCTTCAATCATATCTTGATTTGATTATCTTTCCTTTTCACAACATTCTACCAGAATCTTCTTGACTGGATTGGATTCCTTCATTTGGGGTAGTTCCTCAATAAATTCTGCAAACAGATCTTGACTGGTTCTCTTTCCAATATTGTATTATTCTTTCAATCTGGCATGTGATTTGAGCGCCTTTCCTTTTTCAAACCTTCAGCCTTCTTCTTGAGCTGCTTCAAGAGGATCTTTTATCTTCTTTCCCTTTTTGATTCCTGCAAATGAAGTCATCAAAACTCATTAGATGCTAACAAGGTGAAGGTTGAAGAAGATCATGCACTCTTGCAAACTCATTGCAATGAGTGCATGACCTTATTCAACCTTAACCTTTGAGCTCAAATTCTTGTTAGGTTCAACGAATGTAGTATTAGAGGGAACAATAACAGATTGTTGAGCTGTTGATTGCTTAATGAAAGAAGAAGGGTAAGGTTGAAAAAGATCTTGTCACTTCCCAAAACTTAGCCACTGCTATAGCTGATGCGTCAATTGATACTAAGGTAGTTCTGGTCCGGAATGAGAATAATCGTAAGTATTGCTTTGATTTTGATACGGTTGGCAAAAGCTACCACATAGATTAGTTGCAGAATTTGAATGAGGCAAATCTTTTTTGGCATTCACATTAGCTCTGCTTTAACTAGGACATTGATGGTGAATGATAGTCGTAGGAACAACTAGCAATTCAATGAACAGTTGCCTTATTTTAATGGAAAAATTGATCCTATAGATGACATTTAGTTCGACTGAAAAACTTTAGGGTGTTTTTTGATCAGTAGCAGTTGCATGTTAAGAAACTTTAGAAGTGTACAAAATCTTGACGAGGCGACACTAAACCATTGATATTTCATAAAGGTTCCCAGGAATCAACCTCTCTATCTCTGTGAGGTAGTAGTAAAGTCTGCGTACATTTTTTCCTCCCTAGACCCCATTTGTGGGATTCTACTGGGTATATTGTTGTTGTTACTAATTATTTGCTCTAGCCCTTCTCTGCTGTAATTAACATGAAAACTTTGTTTCTCATGTTGGAGCATTAGTTGAGTTTGTCTATATTGAAGATAACAATCACATTCTCTACTATAGGTGAGTCATCTTAGCCATTCAACAACTAATGTGCTTAAATTAGTACTGCTACAACAACAGAAATGATAGTAGTGGTATTTTTTTTTTAAAATGTATATACTATACCTACTTGTAGTCTTATTTTTTGTTGAAATGGTGATCCTTAAGACTAATAAGACTAGAAAATTTATATCAACATTAATGGTGAAACAATGACCTGGGAATAATTGGAGACATTGTACTTGACCAACTTTTCTGATGGATGATAAGCGAATGTGACCTTAATAGTCGTAGGCTCCTCCTCAATCCCTTCTCAGTCAGACTTCTTGTGTTCCTCTTGAGGAGATTAAAATGAAGTTCATCAACACATGCTCAAAGTTTAGACATGGTGCTTCCAGACCACCCAACTGAAGAAAAAGTTTGATGGAAGACTGGAGGCTTAAATGTGTCAACATTCATTTCGTTGGGCAGAGCACAAATTCTAAACAGTTTATTATTGAAATTAGTGTTTATTTTCTTGGGTGTTTTCGAATAAAATTTAGATATTTTAGTGCTTTCTGTTGTCTTTAGGATTGTAGTTGAGAATATTTGTTATGGAAAGTTTTGTTGCTGTGATCCAATTGAGAACAAGCTTTAGTAGTTGTTGTTGTTCTTGTTAATCTTCATATTAGTTATAATCTCATGATATAAAAAATAAAATATTAAAATTTAGTAAAAACAATTATGGAGGTCACAACCCTCACAAATGAAAGTGAAAAATTGTTAACCAAATAGCGGGGGTTACAAACCTCCAAAAATTGAGGTTATGACAGTTCTTAAAAAAAACCCAAAAATTAATTGTGGCAGACCTAACGACGGGAGTTTTGGGGACCACCAGGACGACAAATTGTGAGGCTTTCTAAACCCCGTAATTTGCAATTTTAACCACTGATAATTGTCAATTTTTTTTGTGATGTCTCTAGTTCTCCCTATCAAATGACTTCAACTGAGCTTAAAGATTTGAAGGATCAGTTAAAAAATTTTTGGAGAAGGATTTTATTAGATTATCTCTCTATGGGGTGCCACAGTGTTGTTTGTTCAAAAGAAGGACAGTCCCTCTGTATGTACATTTACTACTAACTAAACCAAATCACCATAAAAAAATATTTCAAGAATTGATGACTTGTTTGACCAACTTCAAGGTTCTATTTACTTTTCAAAGATATGAATCCGACTGCTCTTGAGGACAATGTTGCAACCTCAAAGGTGAGTGGATTCGAATTAGTTTTTGACAAGGTCGGGCTAGGGAAAATTCTGAATGTCCTCACTTTCAATTTTACTGGGGGAGGATAATAGATAAGACTAAGAAGGTTCTAAAAGGGAAAATGCCATCTTTCCTTAAGCTACTTTTTGAGGTGGTTCACAAAGAGGTCATACGTACCAAGGGGAGAGGCGCCATGAGGCCACTTTTAAGGACATAGGGTTGGAACATGCTTTAGACCAGGAGGGGCTCGTGGACTGGTCTCTGTGATGATTCACCACACGGCTCGAGTCATTGACCCTGTACTTGGCACTCATCAACTGGCCTATGAGAACCTGTTCACAATCCTTTTTGGAGCTTTCCAAGCTTCTCTTAAAGTTGTTTGGCCCTTAACCAAGAAAAATATTATTTATGGGGCACTGCGATGGAGTGTGATTGCAGGCTTGCTGCCTGCCTTGCTCCTCCGAAGGATGCTGGACGTATTTCCCAATTGATGACAAACCTGCAAGTTGCTCGGGAAGCTCAAATCTAACTTCAAGCTCAAGTAGATTAGTTGAAGGAGCAACTGGGTGACTCTCAAACTGAGGTGGGTCTATTAAAGAACAAGTTGATCATGCAGCAATAGGATCGCAGTGCTCGAGTAGACATGTTCCTAAAGCTCTTGGCCTCCTCCCCTTCCCCCTCAGCCTCATGATTTCCTTAGTTCCTCCACATCTCCTGTTCTTTCCCCAGCCTCTCTTTTTTGTTTGATATATATAATCATATTTTTAGTTGTGGATATCTTTGCTTATGTTTGGACTTGTTTGGTTCCCTCATGGGCCTAAAAGGATATGCGTGCTTGCTTTATGTCTGTTCTGTTACTTCTGCTAATCTTCTCTATTTCTTCCTTAGTTAGGATAGCTAATATCATTAGATTTATTATGTGGTACTATCTTTGTGTTATATGTGCTTTTCTAACATCATTTGAGACAAATTTTGTCTTTTTCTTGTTAGTTATCCTTGTTTCTTTATTTCTTTTGAGATGTCAAAAAGGGGACAATATGTTATGTGAAGTGTAAGCATACAAGTGCAGTGTTTTGGTACCTGATGGACGACATATGTTTGTCATCATCAAAAATGGAGAATTTGTTAGAATCCAGGAGTTCTGATTATGACAAGTAAACTAGGTTTAGGATGTAGTACGAGATGAGGTAGCTTGAGCATACTAAAGGACTCTGTAATTAGTGAAGTACATGTCACTCAGTGAACCAAATTCACCTAATAGGAGGCAAATAATGCAGAAAGAACATAAATGAAGAAAGCCTTATTTAAAGTCAATAAGACTTCTAAATGAGGACATTAGGGATTCTAGCCAAGAATAAGTCTTCTACCAGGACTCTTCTAGAGGGTACTATTTAAGGATGAATCAAATCCTAGAAGAGTATTTTTTGCATTCGAGATCAAGCGATACAGTAGTAAGAGTACTGAGCATATATTGAGCATGAAATTGAAGCAAAGAAGATCTAGAGTTAGTCTTTCTTTTCAGTTCTGTATTATCCTACTAGAATTATTGTTGAGTGAAAATTATTGTAAGTGAAGATTATTGTTGAGTATCTTTGGATCAAGGAGTGGGTTTGACTTTTTGTTTGGATAGAAGATTCGATCAGTTGATTGTCTTCTTTGTAAGGTGAGAAATGAGAAAGAGGGTTTATAAAGTTGTAATCTCGACGTTGCTCGTTTGAAGTTAGTGAAGTTGGTGAAGTTGCTGAAATCCTACAAGTTGTAGGCAATGGTTATTTCTCCCTCGAATAAGGAGTTTTTCCACTATACATCGTGTGCTTCTTCTCTGTGTGTGTGCATGGTCTGACTTTCATTGGTTTTATTACAAGAACCTGGTTCTTACTAATGATTGGTTACTAAACTTTCAATATATTAGATCAATTTTGAATCCCGTTATGAAGTCATGACTCTGCCACTACACCCACAATAATAAAGCAGCTGCTGCAAGGTAACATGAACTTCCACTAATAAGTAATCGAATTCAGAATAGTCTGTCTGTTGGGAGGCATAACAGGACTTTAGTTTGTTATGCCTCATGACTGACAAGCAAAGATCTAGATCAGATCAAGATGTTTCTTGATCAATATATGACGTGCACATAAATTTTGTGTCATTCTCCATGTTTTTCTTGCACTTTTATCGAGGCCCCATTCTTCTGATTCTGCGGAAAAGATCACGTTGTTGTGATATAGTAATATTTAAGTATAAAGAAGAAATTAAACTATTCTTCCATACGTTCTCTAACTTAATTAGATCTTAGCTGACACTTCGTGGAAATTTCTTTTATTTATGGTTAGTTTTTTGCAATATATGTCGATCCAGAGACAAGAAAACAAATGTAGTCATGGAGAAGGAGGGAAATGCATACTGCTACTCCCTTCATTCTTTTTTACTTTTGTCATAATTTGATTCACGAGAGTCAATTTTGTATGATTAACAAATTTGCCAACCAAGTATGTTAGGATGTTGAGCTGGCAGAGTTAGCTTCATCGTAAACATGTCTGCACTCTTGCATGAATAGGTCAACTTAAGTGTGTTTGATAATATTGACAATAGTCCTATTTGCTTAGCCATAATGTAAATATTGCATATAGAAATATGTATTGCTCGTTGACCTTTAGATTAGGACTAAAAATTTTTCAAAATGAAAAAAAAGTTAATTAGTCAACGAAAGACATTAGACAAGATAATTGGACTATGTATAGGATAAAATGGAGCTACACAAATAGTGAGAATTGCCCAAGTCAATATAATATAAACAGATCATCAGTTCATTCCCCAACAAAATCAAAACTAGCAATAGGTAATATAGTAGTATATGCTAATACTAACATGATTAAACCTCTTCTGTTTATGATTCAAAAATGCATAGTTTGCTAAAAGATTAAAAAAATCCTCATCTCTGTTTGATTATCATTTTTGATATGTAGAAAAAGAATTGTATATTCTACAATCTATCAAATAGTGCTAAGTCAAAATCTACGCTTCAAGAGGTTTTCCATGTGGGGATCTGACCCTGAATACATGTTCTTCGCCTGTACATTTATCCACTTTGACAATCCAGCGGTTATTTTTCCCAGAGACATCAAAATCACTGCCTCTCTGTGTCATTCGAGTCACCAGTAAGCCTTCTCCGATGGGTAACAAATGAGCATTGATTGAAGTGATGATTGAATATGGTGCTTGCATGGTGGTTTTAGTTAAGAAATAAAATTGCACTTTTGCTATCAACTTTCACGCCCGGGGAGGGTATCCTAGGCCGACAATCAGAGACTATTATTAGTCTCCAAGCGAATTACTTGGCCTTGTCACATTCATTCAATCATAATTCAATATATTGGTGGAAGACTTAAGAGAAATAACGAGGTGAACAATCTTATTTAAATTTAGTCAAAACAAATCAACAAGACTAGTGACAGAAACTAGTCAGACAATATCCAAATCATCAATTACAAATCTAGTCTATGAAGCTTCTATCTAAATTGACTAGATGGTACCATGACAGACCATGACTACCTCAATCAAAAGAAAATAAAGTACTAAGCTCAAGCTAGATGAAAGTATAAATGTGTATGCTCTAGAAGTAGGGGAAGACTCACCAAATTAGCTTCAGTACTTGTATCTACATCATTAACGACGAAGACCCAAATGGACTTCAGTACGTGAAATGTACGAGTATGTAAAATGCTGAATGAAACAGATATAGGTAGAACAATAATCAACGCAAAACACTCAATCAACATGTCTAATGTCTATTGAAAACAAGAAAAAAGAGTAGACAATGACCAATCAATACAAATCTAATTCAATTCGAATCTAGTCCAATCAGAAGATTATTACTATAGAACCTATATGGGAGTTTCTATTATCCGACAACCATCATATATGAGCCAGTAATAGTACAATGACTCGACGTTGTTATCACATCTGTTCAGTGTCTTGCTATGGTAAAGAATGATCACAAATCATGATCTAATCAACAAATCAAGTTCTATTATTTCATGACTATAAAATAGGGACATATACAACTTTAATGGACTCAGTCCTCAAAATAAGAACATGTTCGGCTTTAACGGACTAAGTCCACTCCTATGTTATTTGACGATGTACTATTAAGTTTGAGTTGGACTTACTCTCACTCAATTTGGTGCTCGATACTCCTCCCAAGAATCAATGCTCATAAACAATCAATCCAGTCAATGAGTCTCATAAGGACTCTTACCAATCCATCAATTTTTTCACAATTGAGCCTTTCATCCTATCAACCGCCACCTAATCAATTCTCAATCGCATCTTTCAACAATTCGACCAATCAATCCCATTAACCTTTCAAGAGTGAATAGACAATCACGTAGGAGGAATTTTAATTTAAACTAATCTTTAGAGTTCAATTATGAAGACTCATAGGACCATCAAGTTCTATCAACCTATTATCATGTTAACATCACAATCACAATCAACATTCTCAAATCAAGGCTCTAGACTCCATTCCTAGATTTATTCATGCATTTATACTCAAATCATATCTAGGATTTTTTAAAATAAAAGGTTTAAAATGGTTTAAAGAAAACAAGTTTATAAAAATAATCAGTTATGCGAAGATATATAAGAATAGATTTTTCATCGTGTAATTTTCAAGAAAGTAACTCATGTAGACTCAATAACTTCAGCTTTCAATCTATCTCAATCAAGGGGGAACATGGAAAAATAATCCAGTTTTTAGTTTAACCTTACATACCTAGAAGATTTGGATTCTGGAATAACTTGGAGGAACTCACGACATTCTCTTAAAACCCTAGCTTTTTTCTTTTCCTGTTCGCCCTAGTTCTTAAGATGAATTAGCATAAATAACTGAAAATTCACGCTTAAGAACTAATATAGGATCAAAAATGGCCTCAGAACAACAGGGTTTTAGTTTAGGATGAGTGGAGAAAGAATTAGGATACCCTTGTGATGAGTCTATATCTTGGACTCATTTTGGGCACACGATGTCAAGAAATATTATTCTCAATGTGCTATCACGTTTCAATTACTAATTGATATGCATGTGTAATATCAGGAATGGAGCTAAAAGTGTACAAGCGGACAATACTCAACAAATCTCGAAAAAAAGAACAAAAGTATCATAAAAGCAGACAAAATGGCTTTGTCGACATATTTGAAGGATTGCCAAACACTCAGTGAGACCGCCTAATCTTTCAGCAACCAAGTCCCAAGTCTATGCCAGAAAAGCAATCAAAATTGAAGTCTCCAAACAAATTCAGTGTATCATCGAATAGACAAGTAGATCGTCTAATGTTACAATACTCAGGACCCCAAGTTCATGACAGAAGGATGACGTAGAAGGAACTTCGATGAATCGCTGAATATGATTGACAGAGTAAAGAGCCATCGCCCAATCTTCCAGAGATCAAAGCCTTTAAAGATATGTAGAGGAGAGCAATCAAATGCATATTTGATGCATCACCGGAGTGCTCGGTGATCACCGACCTTGACTGTCGAATGGCTACTTAGTACACAAATTCTCACTTATTTTGCATGGACTACTTAAATCTTTTAGAAAGTACATTGTACATATCATTCACATCAGGTTTTACAGAAAGATAGATAGATAGATAGATAGGTAAATAGAGATAGATATATATATAGATAGAGAGAGATTATGAGAGTACATAGAATACTCTTGCTCAATAGTTAAGGGTTAGAGGGTTTCAAGCTTGTGGAGGCACAAAATTGTGGAGATTTGCTGGTTTAAATCAACTTTTTCTTACTATCCTTGTTACCCATGTACTCGGCTGTTGAATTTAGTATTGATGTCATGACTCAAACTAGGGCCTAGATGTGACACAGTGCATTGGGAACCCGAAGGAACCCCAAGCAAGCATACACATCCTTGGTCGTGGAAGCAATTTAAACAACAATAAAAGAGTAAAAATAAGGGCATAGGGACTAAGGGAAAACCTTATTTTCATAAAACATGTAGAAAGTCAAGATTATAGCATCATTACATACTTGTCCAACAACACCTTTAAACATAGAACTTAGTGGGGGCCAAGACAAGCATCCGGGCTCACCCTTATAATAATGACAATAAGTCATCCAAATAAACAAGATACAGTCTAAACATAAGCATGAGAGAAGATGGATATCATCCCCGGACATGAGGACTCAACAAAAGCTAACTTAAACAATCCGTTTAGCCACACGGAGGAGAATCAATAGGAATTTCGGTTCTTACATGGTGATATCATGTAGGAATAGAGTATGTGTTAGTACATTTGAATGTACTAAGTATGTAGGATGCAATGCAATAAAAGATAGGCAACATAGTCAAAATGCATAAGCATAAGAAAGTTATAGCATAATATCAATATGTCATGCATGATCAATACTTGAAGTAAAACATGCTTAGTCATAATGAATAAATGTAAACTCAATGTGGAGTATAAGTATGCTCAACCCTTACACAAACATGCTTGAAAATGGCTAAGTAGTTATCCACTCACCTTACGGTATAACCCTTTTCTGAGAGTGTTACCGATACCCCTACTTTACGATATAGTCCTTTGGGTAGGTAGTATGAGATTCCTCTTACCTTATGATACAATCCTTTCGATAAGTGTCATGATTGACTCTACCTTACTGCATGGGCTCATCGGTAGAAATCCTTAAGTATCCTTACCTTATGACATAATCTCTTCGGTAAGGAGGTGGGTGTACTTACCCTACGATATGATCTTATCAGCAAGATAGATCCTACCTTACGACATGTCCTTTTTGGTAGGTTGTCTCTACCTTACGATATAATCTTTTAAGTAGAAACAATGAGTCATTCTACCTTATGTTCTGACCTTTTCGGTAGATTGTCCCTACCTTACGGTATGCCCTTTTTCGATTGATTATCCCTACCTTATGATATAATCTTTTAGGTACAAATACTTATTAGCTCATCAAACCATCATATTCAAGTATCAAGAAAGAACTCCTCATTTCCCCAAGAACACAGCAAACATGAGAGTCCAACAATTCACTTGCAATGCCTTAGGTGCTTTACATGATTTAAACACACATATATACATTCCTTTCATCACTATAAGCCGATTGACCCATAAGTCATATAATATATCATCAGTAACTCAAGAATCTTTAGCAAGATATTTTATCAAACACTTGATGGGTGTGCAATACTAGTATAAAACCATGCAATTCAAGAGTGAAACCATGCAAGAAGACTTGAAGTAAATCAATACACTTAGTAATGCCCTCAGAAAATATACATCAAAACCCTTCCTTAAATCCCAAAATAGATTGTAGATTCATAACCCAAAACATGCTTAAACAATCATACTTTTATGAAACTCCAACATAATTCATAGTCAAATTCATAATAAGTAAGACCCATAAGTAAATCAACTTAGAAACATGGGTTTTATGTAAAAAGGAAGTTTGGACATCATGGGTGAAAGGATCCAATGGTTGAAACCCACATACCTTGAATTTGGAGAATCCTTGATGAAGATTGAGATGAGAACTTGAAGCTTGATTGAAACCTTTAAGATCCGGAAAGAGTTTTGGCACTTGAATTTTGAGTAAAATATTTGTCTAAGCGTTTGAGAGAGTATTAGGAAATGTCTTGTATGATATGAAGTTGAAATATGACTAAGTATATGTATTTTTATGCATGGAGAGGCTTAGGCCCAAGACCCAATGGCCTTGGACCGGAACAAGGAAACTGGCCAAAAAATAGCCCCTTCACGCCCCTGGCGCGTCGCGCCTGGGGTGCGCTTGCTCACTAGAATTCACACACTTTGGATTTTCGAATTTTGATATGGTTGCTATAAAATTGGAGGTTAGACCCATCTTCCACTCAATTTTTCCCCTTGAATAAGAGTACGAAGTCAGATTTTCGATATCACGCATAAATTTTGAGATATATTAAAATTACGATTCTGGGTACTTTCGAGGCATATTTTTAGGCACTTTTTGTGTCGTTTCAATTGAATCTTTAGTTTCGAGCATGAGTGGCTAAAGCCCCATGTTGGGGATGTACAAATAATATGGGTCATTGATTCTATGTTGGGTCTAATGATATTTTGAATTTATTATTGTTAATCTTTGTGAATTTACATCTACTTCTAATTTTCATCTATAATCCTATGGTTGCAAACTTGGGGTTTGTTTCATATCTCTAATTATTGATTTAATCTAAGTAGTTAAAGTGTGGAATAGATATATTAGCTGAAAACTTTTTAAAGTTTCAGTTGAATGCCACAACTATGAATTTAATGGCTAAGGTAGTAGGTGGTTTGATGTAATTTCTCAAGGTAGGTGTGTCCTTGAGTGATTCGCGCCTGAGGTCATAATAGATTCATATGAAACACTTTCGCTGTCATAATTAAAGTGTGGGTTACCAACATCCTAACATATTGACTCATCTTAACTTAATTAGTCAAATATTTAGACCTGGCTTGGCTTAGTAGATCTACTCCAAAATTTGCACATCCCCAACATTTCTCTTAATTTGTTATTAGGTTGCTAAGTTAGAAGTCGTCCTTAGCTGAATCTTTATTTTATTTGTTGTAACCCCCCAAATTGACCTATAATTACGTAATTCAATGAAGTATTTTGCCTCTTTCCCTGTGGAATTCAACCCTGACTCTTTTGTTGGGTTAATATGCTGATAAAGATTGTTCCTGCTTCCATTCGAGTAGTAGTTTGAACGTCATAAAAAGTAGCATCATTGCCGAGGAATGGTACAAGTTCTAGATCAAAATTTTAGTTGAATTTAGTTCTTGTAGCTAGAATTATTTTATTACTTTATGTGTTGTTTTCCTATTGTGAAAATAGGTGTTAAGATGGGGGATGAAGGAAGCATCCATGGTGATAATGTCGAAAAGATGAATAACTTTCAAGATGTCAACTGGGATCAGGTAGGGAGTACGAGAGCAATCTGATTGCCCCCATTGGCTGGAGGTACTGTATTTCATGTCACAAGCACCATATTACAACTCCTTCATCTAAAGGGGCTATTCAGAGGCCAAGCCCTTGAGGATCCCTATGAGCATTTTCAGAATTTTGTTGACGTCTATTTGCCCTTCAATTTCTGGGGAGTCACCGAAGAAGCCACTAAGGTTGAGGCTCTTCCCATTTTCTATCACTGGAGAAGCTATGAGGTGGATTGATGAGCTTCCCTAAGATTTAATCACTTAGTGGAGGAACTTCAAGATGCTTTCCTAGAAAGAATCTTCCCTCCCTCGAAGATGGTAAAGCTGAGAAGAAGTATTGTTGATGTCTATTTTCCCTTCAATTTCTGGGGAGTCACACAAGAAGCCACTAAGGTTGAGGCTCTTCCCATTCTCTATCACTGGAGAAGTTGTGAGGTGGCTAGCTGAGCTTCCTTGAGATTTAATCACTTAGTGGAGGAACTTCAAAATGCTTTTCTATAAAGAATCTCCCCTCCCTCGATGATGGCTAAGCTGAGAAGAAGTATTGAGAACTTTAAAAAATCGACAGTGAGCCATTATATAAGAAGTGGCTGCGGTTCAGGAAACTTTTACTTCAATGTCCAAACCATGGAGTTCTGGACCACCTATTGTTGGAATACATCTACGTAAGTCCTAACTTAGTCAACAAAGGTGGGGTTGACCAGTTGGTACAAGGTGGAATCATGAAACAAACTTTTATAGCTGGTTGTGAGCTATTGGACGACCTGACCAATATTATTAATCGGGCGGTATATAGTGGATGACCTTATATCTTTTATTCACAGGGGCTCGTCCAAAGAATAACTTTCTAAAGATCAATAGAGGGACAAAAACATGGCTAAAATGTTAAATCAACTGGATCTCTTGATTAAGCACATAATGGGAGGAAATCGAAAAAGTGGTAATGTTATAACTGTCGCTGGTGATATAGTTTATGATAATGTTCCATATGAAGGAGGATATAGTGAAGAGGTAAATTATATGGGTAATTAGGTGATGGGTTCTCGGCTGGCTTTTCCAAGGCCACCCAAGAATCAAGATTGAAATAATGGAGCTGGATAACGAGATAGAGCTTGGCAGAGCAACCTCATCCCGAAGGTTGGAAAGATTGTGATGGAGCTAAAGATAGGTACATTACACCCCATGATAGGCTGAAAGATGCTGATCCCATGGTGAATCCAGAGAATTTCTGAATTGAGGTTATGTTAACCTGAATCTTGAACAAAGTTGAAGCCTCCGATAAAGTTTTGAAGGAGATGAAGTCTAAATTCTCACAATTGAGGGGAGACTCAAATTGGTAATATCTCAACCCATCTTAACCAAAGGCCAAAGGGAGAATGCCAATGATATGGTTGCCAACCCGAAGAATGCAGACCAATAATGTTTGGCTATCATGACCTACATCGGAAAAGTTATAGAAGGCATTAGGCCTACACATGTGGTTGAACAAGATGAAGACGTAGTGAATACCAATGACAATGATGATTTATCTTTGAATGAAGGTGATGAGACTCTTGGCAGTCCCGAAAGTAGTGAGAAAGAAATAGTTAGTGGTGGTGTAATGAATGTTAAAAGGCATCCTCTGAGAATGCAAAGTCCGATGTGAAGTTAAAGGCTAGCTCTACAAGTTAAGTTCGATCATCTATTCCCTCAAAGATTGAAGAAAAAGGAGGAGGATGCGAAATTTCAAAAATTCCCTTTCTATATTCAATTCTCTATCCATCAATGTCCCACTAGTTGAGGCAATAATAGAAATTTCAAGGTATGCAAAGTTTATGAAAGAGTTGGGGACCAAGAAATAGACCCTATACAAGACGATCAATGTGTCTCATAATTGTAGTACGCTTTCTTGACGAAGAATTTCATTGCCAAGTAAGAGGACCTTGGTGCATTCACAATTGATTGTATCATTGGCGCGTGCGAGTTCAGCAAGGCGCTATGTGATTTAGGTTTAAGCATAAATCTCATTCCATTAGCTATATTTGAAGAAGGAGACCCCCTAACCCAACAACTATGCATTTGCTCATAGCTGATTGACCCATGACTAGACCAGTCGAAATTCAACACGCTGTCTTGGTGAAGGTGGACAAGTTTATTTTACCAGCTTACTTTGTAATCCTGGAATGTGAGGTAGACGAGGATGTGCCCATTATCTTAGCTAATCCATTCTTGGCTATCAGAAGGGCCTTTGTGGATGTTGAGAGAGGGGACTTAAGGTTCAGAGTGAATGAAGATGAGATCATGTTTAATATTTGAAAAACTTTGAAGTCGTAAAAGGACCTCCAAGTGGTATCGGTGATAGATCGATCGTGGGTGACTTGAAGATTGAAAGAACTACATCGTTCAATGACGTGAACTATGATGCTACTTGTGAGGCTATAACACCCCCTAACTCATTCTACCTTATTTGGAGTGAATGCACAAATGATGCTGGGTAAAAACTAAGAAAATCTGTGGAAGAAGCTTCACGAGGACCATGTACAACTCGTAGATAGGTCCACAACTCGTAAAATGGGTCTCGTAAAACCCCAGATGACTTGGTGAAATTTTCTAAGTCTGAAACCTATATACAAGAGGTGGGTTACGACTCATAGAACCTTTTATGACTCGTAGAGGAGGCTTAGTGACAAATTCCAGTAACTCAAGATTCAGGACCCTTTAGTTTACGAGAGGAGTTTATGACCCGTAAAATGTTTTATGAATCATAGAGAAGGGTTTCACACCAATTTTCAGTAATTCAGATTTTCAGATCCCTCATTCACGAGAAGCTGTCTATGACCCGTGGATGCTCTACGGCTCGTAGCCGGGGTCTCGTAGACCAAGGTGACAGTTTCAAGAAGGATAAATTTGTCTATTCCTACCCTTTTTAATTTAACCCTTGGACATTTTGGACTTAATTTAAGTCCTGAAACATAACCGTAAGCTATTTTTCCACTCTTCATTACCTTAGGGGTTTCTTGAGAGCATTAGAGTAGGAAGACGAGCAAGAGTTCTCATCCCTAAAACAAGGATCAATTGGAGATTCATTGTTTCTTCTTTTCCCAAGTATGTGAGGCTTACTAAAATATGGAATCACCTTCTTCCATATACCCCTTTTATCTACTTGAGTCAAAATCTGTAAAAGAGTTGAGATTTAGAAAACCCTATTTTCCTATTACCAAAACTCTTTATTCATTATGAATTTTCCTAATAATGTATGAGGTACTTGCTGCATTGCATGGTTTTCATATGATATTGAGGTAAAGTTTTATACTTGATAGCATGAACCCTAAATTTCATGATTTTATGAAATCCTATGCATGTTACAGAGTTAAGGCTAAGATTGAGTATCTGAGTTGAGTAATTTGAGTATGATTGAGTATGAAAAACATGTCACATTGAGTCACATACATTACTACATATGATTATCTTACTTGCACTATATGATAAGTCAAATTGAATGAGCCTAAATGACCGTTTAAGTTTGAGTCGAATTTGATTGTTTTCATTGACTGACTGAGTTGATGAGAAATTGAGTTGAGTTGAGCTAACCTAATAAGGTTGAGAATTGAGTTGATTGATTGAGTATTGAGAATCGAGTTGATTGATGAGTTGAGCATGTTTTAGTCTTGGGAGGAGTATCGACCACCAAGCAGGGAGAAAGTAAATAACTACTTTAACCCACAGAACTATGTTACCAGCGTAGGATAGTCGTACAACCCATTCTAGTGACTCATGTGTCTAAAGTTGGACATTTACTGTAGATCCAATAGAGAGTTACGTTGATTGCCCTTTTCCATGGCAAGTTTAGGGCGGGCGTGGCAATGTTGTCGCCTTCATTGTGCATCACCAAACTAAAGGTGATGAGATTGGGTGTTGATTAAGAGAAACTCCTAAGCAAAATTGATTGAGCATGACATTTTAAACTGAGTTTATTTCTACAGAGTTTACTTTAAAAAAAGCATGATTTACTTTAACTTGTATGTATTGAGTTGAGCATGAATTGTTGAGTCGAGATGAGTGAGTTGAGCCTTATTTTCTAGAGTTATTTTATATACCAGTATATTCTATGTACTGACGTCCATTTGGGCCTGCATCATTTTAGGATGCAAACACAGGTGATAGAGGACTTCAACTTGCGCATCGTTGAGGTCTGGATCAGTATATTTTCAAAGTTGGTGAGCCCTCCTTGCTCTTCGGAGGAGCTTTTTTCTTTTCATTAAGTACTTTATTTCCTTTGATTTTGAGGTGTTTATGGCTTTCATGGTACCAACTAGATTATTGAGTAGAGGCTTCATAGACACTAAGTAGAAAATTTGTCGAGTATTTTGTATCCAACTTATTTCATTTGGAGTTATAATGCAGTAGAGTTATGTTTTATACATATGATGTCTTTCTATCTGAGTTCTTTCTTTCGCTGTTGAGTTGATGTGATAATGAGGTCAGGTGGTTCTCTTATGGAATCAGCAATGGTTCTTCAAGTTTCTGCCACGCCAAGGATACCCTCCTGAGGCATGACAGAGGTAACCCAATGTGGTTTGATAAACTTTTTCTTTTTGAATAATGAGTGTTGATTTATATAGGTTTGAAGAGGGAGAACTGAGGTGAAAGTTAAAAGGCAACCAGATGGGTATGATTAGTGGATCACCGAGTTGAGACGACGATCGCCAATTTGTCTGCCTTTTGAGTAATCTGATGTCTCCTGAGGTGCCTTCAAATTAGGTAGTATAAGTTGCAAATCGGCAGGTCGCGAAACCAGTTGGGCGATGGTCAGTTTCACTACCCTTTGAGGCTGAAGTGAAAGTTTGATTGCTATTAAAAAATGCGCTCAATAACACAATCGGCATACCATCGAACATGTTTGGCGGAGTGAATCGGCATCGCGGACTCCTCCCGCCTGACCAACCTATTAAAGACTTTTCAAATGCCTTGACTTTTTACTCTCCATATTCCCTCCTTTTCATTTCTCTTGCAATCCAACCTTCCCTATTTTTCACTCTTCATTTTCTTCTATTTTTCTTTGGCATGAGTGCTTTGCATCAACAAAAATTTCTTTTGGAAATTCTCATTGCTAGTTCATCATCAAAGAGCTACATTTTTTGTCGTTTACTCTTTTTTTTTTTTTTTGAAGAATGATATTGAAACGATGAGGGCATGAAAAGGGTTTTATGAGCTTGATAATCATAGTATGTAGTTGAAAATCATGTGGGTGATGTGTTTTAGTGATTCTAGGACCCTATGTTTCATGTTGCTTGGCTTATTTGGGTTTATGATTCATTTGAAAACGCATGAAATTGAATATACATATGATGTGGCTAGGGCTAGATTTGAAGAATATGTTTCCCAAATGTTAAATGATGGAGTACAATGTCTCAATTTTGACCTTGATACCTTGTTAGATAGCCTTAGGTTGAGATAATGCCATTATCATGTGAATGCCTTGATTGATTGTGCATTCTTGTTGTGTTGCTTGTTCTTATGGGTTGTGGGTGAAGTCTAAGTAACCCCCAAACTCTTTTGAACAAAGTAAACTTCCTTTTTTGTTATATTTTAGGTTGAAGATGGCTGGTCTTCCTTTTAAACATAGATTTCATCTTGGGAAGACGAATAGTTATACAAGATTCATATTTATGGTTTGTTTGGATTTAAATGATCTTATTTAATTAATTTTTCCTTATTTCAAATCAGATAGAAAAATTGTGATTGTGCTTAATTTGTGTAAAATATAGGAATCACACCTAGTTGTGCGCTTAGGAACACGACGCTCCGAACCAGATGTGAGTAAATATTAGGATGCTTCACAAATTAGCTTGAACAATGGTTTTGGCTAGGATTTTCCTACTAATTTAGGGAAAACCTAACATTCTCTAAACAAAATTTGCTAGAAATTTAGCATGGAATTCATCGCAATTATTTTGCCAGCAAATTATCCTCTCTAATATGAATAACAAGATCTCCTAGCTAGAATTAGCTAAAGAGTTTATTAGCTTTGGGAACTAGTAGCTTTCCTTTGCTAAAATGGTTTAACTATGAATTCTATATGTTAGCTAGGGATCTCATGGCTAAAAGCTTGTTCTCTTCGAATTAAACATAGGTTTTTTTTTTTTCAATTATTCGAATACAATTTACTCAACTTAAACATATTTTAATATATAATATTGCAATAGCTTCTATATATTAATCTTAACATATAATTATAAGAAGCCTTTTCAATCACGAGGTACAACTGGTTTTATCAATCGTCTCTAGTTCTGTAGATGGATCATCCTCTCTCTTCTTGTTCTCTTTATAATCACCATAAAAATATGAGGCAAATCCCCATAGACAAAGAGCAAGAGAAATTCCTTTTTCTGCGCTGAATTTTTCGCCATAAATGATAACAGCTAAAACTTTTGTGACAGGAAGTAGAACTGATATCAAAATTCTAGATACCAAAAAAGAAGTAGAATAGATGACTCCAATACTGCCTAAGAAGTAGAGTTGCGAAATTATTGCAATACATATTATCACAACATAATATCTGCCCTGTCCAAGTTCAAATGCTTTTGCCTCCCTTGAAATTGCCTGCAAAATATATTCTACACTATTAATGTTATAAACTAGTAACAATTATTTTTTGCTTTACACCTCATAAAAGTTGGATTGTATCTTCATGATTTTCTAAAAAACAAGTGAAAGTTAACGTGGTTGTTTTTGAACTTTTTACTTGTAGATGCTTTTAGCGTATCTGTTATATGCACTTTAGTATAAATAAGTTTTGCTCCAAATAACTAGTTTCACTTGTTTAATTATCTTGTAAGTTACCATCAAAGCATATGGTGCAGTGGATGAGTCTGCTCCACCTTTAATAAGAGGTTTCGAGTTTGAACTCTTGGTATAGAAAAATCCTTTGTAGGGAATGCTTCCTCCCAAATGAAACCCTACGCGGCACGAATCCAAAATAATAGTGTCCAATACGGGTAGCAGATATCGCTCACTTTCGATGCTATATCTATATCAAATTCTCCAAAAATACACTATTTTTGAAAAAAATCAGTATGCATTCATTACCTCTATTGGTGTATAGAGGTTAAGTGCTCTTTAAATAGAGTTTAAACTATATATTTTAACACCAGATAATTGGTTATAATTTCACCATGTGTTGCCAATTATTATACTTATTATTCTCTTTTCATATCATTTTATGTGATATTCTTTGACTTGGCGTTGTATTTAAAGAAAAAAAATTTGAAACTTGTAGTCTAAAAATAATTCTTAGCTCTTTATGTAGCCGAGAATCATTTCATTAAACATAAAAATAAAATTTTAAAGTTAAATTATTTTCAATTAAAATAAGATGAGATTCTTTTATAATGGACTAAAAATAAAAGAATAAAAGATAAAATGGGAGAAAGGGAGTATATAAATTTAGAAAATATAATTAATCATTTTAGAAGTAACCTGGTGTGTATAAATTTAGATAATATAATTATTATATAACCTAAAAATCGTTGTTTATTGTAACACCCAAAATTTTTTAAGCTAAGACCGAGTTATCCTTCATATGATATAGGATTTTAATTGAGGATTCTTAATTGAGCATAGATGTT